>PVKA01005997.1:0-86594 GCA_004027165.1 Ctenomys sociabilis | reverse complement strand
AAAAAAAAAAAAAAAAAAAAAAAAAAAAAAAAAAAAAAAAAAAAAAAAAAAAAAAAAAAAAAAAAAAAAAAAAAAAAAAAAAAAAAAAAAAAAAAAAAAAAAAAAAAAAAAAAAAAAAAAAAAAAAAAAAAAAAAAAAAAAAAAAAAAAAAAAAAAAAAAAAAAAAAAAAAAAAAAAAAAAAAAAAAAAAAAAAAAGTACCAATAAAATCTGATTGAAAAAAATCTGGAAAAGACAAGGATGTTCACTCTCACCATGCCTACTCAATATGATTCAATTTAGCCAGAGAAATCAGGTAAGAAAAAGAAATGAAAGGGATAGGATAGGAAAAGAAAGATGTCAAGTTATTACTTTATGCAGATAATATGATGCTCTGCATAGAAGATAAAAAAAAAATATCATTTACCAAAGGACTCCTAGAAATAATAATCAAATTCAGTCAGGTAGTAAGATATAGAATCAACACATGCAGATTGATAGTATTCTTGTACACCAATAAACTTGCTGAGAAAGAAAACTAGGGATACAATGCCTTTCACAACAGCATCAAGAAAAATTGAATACTTAGGAATTAACCTAGCCCAGGAAGCGAACCTAACCAAGGAAGGAAAGACCTCTATGATGAAAACAGTATTACTGTGGAAAACGAGAGTGAATAGGACATCAGAAAATTGAAAGATAGCCCCTTCCTCGATAGTCAAAAGCAGTACAGTCACAATGGTCATGCTTGCTGTTATGGGTAATATTTAGGTGTTCCCCCAAAGCCTCATGTGCTCATAGGTGAGGATTTGGGAGTGTGATACTGGATTAAGCCACTAATTGGTTTAGTATATATTATATGGGCACGGGTGACAAATTTACTGGGTTTGGATGGCACCAACTTCTCAGACCCCCACCCAGTCAGGGAAGAAAAGCTCCCCAAGCAGAACTGCTGACCACAGCTGCAGAGACATCAGGGAGCCAGAGCTTGCAAAAGGAGACAAGCAACTGCCCTAGGCAGTGCACCTGCAAGATATGGATATGCTAAGACTCCCAACTCCCCAGACCCAGACTAAAAACTTCCCACTCCTCCCCACATTCCTCTCCTATCCAAACACCCCTACAAAATCTTCCCTGCTTTCTTGTCCCCTCAAGGCCAGTCCTTTTATTGCCCTTGGCCCACCTGCACCCAGGCTCAAATAAATTTCACATTTTTTTCTTGGCCAGCTTAGCCCTGCCCTGAGGGTGGGGCTGGCACAGTGTGTGGTGCAGTCCCCTGCACCTGCCTAAGCTTGCCTAAGCAGGTGCTTTAGACACTGAGCTATCTCGCCGGCCCCATAAATTTCACCATTGGTTCCACTTTGCCTGGCTTGTGGTCCTAGTCATGGCCCAGTTTACTCTAACACAGCTGACAGACACTTGTAGCCTGGATGGAATAAAAAGGAAAGAAGTAAAGTCTTGCTGCTTCCTCCCTATCATGCCATGGACTCTTTCTCCTCTGCCATGCTGCTTGGCCTGGGAACCTGTCAACTATAGATTGAAATCTCTACAAATTGTAAGCTAAAATGAACCTTGTCTCTTTTAACTTGTGGGTGCCAGGTATTTTGTCCCAGCAATGAGAAAGTAACTAAGACACTTATAAAACTGACATATAGGTTTACTGAAATACTAGTGAAAATACTGATAATGTTCCTTAAAGAGCTAGTGAAACAATCCTACAATTCATATGGAATCAGAGAAGACTAATAGCAAAAGAAATTCTGGGCAACAAGAGCAAAACAGGAAAGCATCATACTCTGAGACTTCAAGTTATAATACAAAGCCACAGTGATTAAAAACAGCATGATATGGGAAAATAAAACAAAACAAGAAAAACAAGCATGTGGCTGGGCATGGTGGTGCACGACTGTAATCCCAGTACTTGGGAGGCTGAGGTAGGAGGATCTTTGGGATGTTGAGATCTCCTTGGGCTACAAAGTAAGTTCAAGGCCAACCTGAACTGCATAGCAAGACTCTGTCTCAAAAAAAAAAAAAAAAAAAAAAAAAAAAAACCAACCATGTAGATCAATGATCAATGGAATACAACAGAGGATGTTGAAACAACCCTAAGAACATTCAGCTCTCTGGTCTTCTACAAAGGGGCCAAAAACACGCGCTGGAGGAAAGATAGCCTCTTTACTAAGTGGTGCTGGGAGCCTTTTTTTTTTTCTTCTTCTTCTTCTTCTTTCCTCATTGCTTGTGCTGTCTTCCTCTACCAGGGAAGCGCTTATTCCACTGAGCCATCTCCCCAGCCCTGTCTTCCTCGACCATGAATGGTTGCCCTCATGCCATGCCATCCTAATTTAGAACCAGCTGATTATGACTGAAACCTCTAAAAACTGTGAGCTAAATAAACCCTTTCTCCTTTGTCTTTGGGTGTCAGACATTTTCTTTCACCAATGAGAAAGAGAGAGAAGTAACCAAGACAGAATTTGGCGCCAGAAAAGTGGAGTTGTTACTGTGACTATACCTGATCAGGTGATTCAAGGGATTTTGGGAATGATTTGTGGGAAGAGTTTAGAAAGGTTCCAAAATAACTGTCTGTTGTGGTTTGGGTCTAGATGTCCCCTCAAAGCCTCATGCAATCATGGAGTGGGATTCTAGAGTTTGTGATTTATTCATGGTCCAATGCTGGGATTATGGGTGTGAATGCTGTGGGGATTATGGGTCTGAGTATTACACCCACCCTGGGGCAGATACCCTGAATGCAATATAAGTCAGAGAGAGAGGCTTGCTCTCTGCTACTACCCCTACTCTTCTCTTTTTGCTCTTGCTGTTTTCCACTCCCATTAATTGTTGCCCTCTATCATGTGCCACTTTACCTTGAAGCCAACTAAGCATGGACTGAGTCTTCCACAAACTGTGAGCTAAATAAACCTTTCCTTCCTTAATTTTGGGTGTCAAGTATTTTGTCCCAGCAATGACACAGCAGTCAGCAAAACACTGGCTGAAAAAGTAGAGCTGGAGCACCTTAGGAAGTTCTGAATGGGAGATTCTGGTCAGAGCTCGAACTATCCATTGGCTGATAGAAACCCTGTCAGTAGGTGACTAAATGATTCTTACTCAATGTGATGTGTAATGTGAAAGGGACCTTTGTAAATTGTCATATGCCAATAAAAATGTCATCAATGGAAAGAAAGAAAGAAAGAAAGAAAGAAAGAAAGAAAGAAAGAAAGAAAGAAAGAAAGAAAGAAGAAATTGTGTCAGTAAGACCAGGGACCAGTCTCAGGAGGTTTCTGCTGAGAAGAAGGACTGCACTGGCTGTTGCAATTCAATGATGGATGTTAGAGCTTGGCAGTGTTTGTCTGCATTTTTCTTGTGTCCACAGATTTCATCTGAGACCGAGATTAAGGGTGGTGGACTAAACTGGTAGAGGAAATTTCAAGGCAGTCAAATGTTAGACATTGGTATGTCTACTCTTTGGGCTTTTAGCCAGATTTACATTCAGAGTCAAGAGTAGAAAGCCCAGCAGAATGATTTACAACACTGAGTTTGGCCAGAAAGGAAGCTCTAGTAAAGCTGTGGACTGCAGAGATAGAGCAGAGGAGATCTTGATTGTTGAGTAGGAACAGGAAAAAAGAAAAGGTGACCCAAGGGCATAAGAAGCATAGAGGCTTGATTCCTGCGAAGGGCAGAGTCCTGCATAAGAAGCAGCAGGATGCAACCCTTCAAAGCCTCAAAATGAAAGTGAAAGAAGTGAAATGAAAGCCATGGGCCTCAACAAGGGCCACAAGGTGACTAAGAATGTGAGCAAACTGAGGCACAGTCACTGTTGTGGAGCCTTACCAAACACGCCAGGCTCACGAGGGACACGATTTGGGAGGTGTGTGGCTTTTCCTCCTGGGAGCGGCATGTCCTGGAACTGCTCAAGGTCTCCAAGGACAAATGTGCCCTCAAGTTCATCAAGAAAAGCGTGAGGAAGCACATCCACACTAAGAGGAAGTGTGAGGGGCTGAGCAATGTGCTGGCCGTCATGAGGAAGGCAGCTACCAAGAAGGACTGAGCCCCTCTGGAATAAATGTTTGCAAAAGAAGAAGAAGAAAAAAAAGAAGGCCTGGGAGATAAGGCATTGTGCCTCCAAGAGGGCAGTGTCTGAAGCCACAGGTGCAGTGGAGATCCCGGAAGTTTGGAGGAGCCAGGGATGTGGATCATGTAAGGAAAGCCACAAGGAGGAAGCAGAGTCAGCCCAAGTGAAAAGCCATGGGAACTGCAGTCACCAGTAGTGCCATAGAGGCAGAGCCAACCAAACTCTTTGGAGGTCACAGATTACTTCAGATGCTGCATACGGAAGTACAGAACTGAATGTTTGCACTGTTGGATTTTGGATTTGCCTTGGTCCCATTCCTTTGTGTCCCTACTTCTAACTTCTGAAGTGGAAATGTCTCTTCTTGTGCCATTTAATGTTGGAAGTGTTTAACTTTTTATTTGCATTTGTACAGGGTCTTACAGCTAAGAATTTGCCCTTACATCTCAGCAGAGACTTGGGACTTGGACTTTTCAGCAACGCTAAAACTGCTGACACTTGGGCAACTGTTAGAGATGAACTAAATACCTCTTATTTAAAGGAATATACACGAGTCTTTGTGGGGCCAGGGGTGGGATGTTCCCGTTTGTGTCCGCATGTCCTCCCAAGGACTCATGTAGTCCCAGGGGGTGCTGAGCTTTTCCGAGGTGGCTGAATCTAGAGCACACAGTGCTGAGGTTAAGGGTGCTGTGGTTGAGGCTGGGTGGTTGCTGGACCATTCCACTGATTGGGTTGGCGCCACCCTAGTCCTAGCAGTCTGGGTAAGACAGAAGGGGCAGAAAAAGGCTTGTTTCTCCCTTTTCTGCTTTCGTTGCTGTTTGCTGTCTTCCTCCACCCTGAAGCAGTACCCTTCTGCCACACTGTCTTACCTTACAGCCAGCCAAAATCTCTACAAACTGAGCTAAGCAAAACCCCTTTTTTCCCTTACTATTTTGTCTCAGCAATGAGAGAGAAGTAACTAAGACACCACAGTAAGTAACATATTGTCTTAACTACTGTCTTGACACCAGGTCACATGTCACTACTCTTCACAATTCTTTATAAATATCTACATTATTCTTTCTTTTTGGTACCAGGAATCCAGCCTCTACACTATTATTATTTTTTTTTTTTTGTCTTTTTGAGACAGGGTCTCGCTATGCAGTTCAGGCTGGCTTTAAGCTCACTTTGTAGCTCAGGCTGGTCTCGAACTCACAACAATCCTCCTGCCTCAGCCTCCCGAGTGCTGGGATTACAGGCATGCGCCACCACGCCCGGCTCTTCTACACTATTAATGTCTATAGTACTATATAATTTTTCAGTCAGGTATAAGTTTCAAAGAGAATCCGGAGAATTTTATAATTGTCTTTGTACATACAGATCAATTTTAAGAGAAATTAACATTTTACGTTAAATATTCATATTCATGAATATCATTTATTTTTAGCTTTTATTGATGTTTCCTATAAACTTTTAAATTTTCCATACGTTTCTGATAGATTTGTTATTGGATACTTGATTTTGTGATGTTATAATAACTGTTGCCCTCTAGCATTTAAAAAAAATGTTGCTGTATGCTGGGGAGATAGCTCAGTGGAATAAGTGCTTCCCTGGCAAGCACAAGGGCCTGAGTTCAATCCCTGGCTACACCAAAAAAAAAATGTTGCTATGAAAAATGGCTGTCCTTTGACCCTAGATGTGTACTAAACTAAAAACAATGGGTTGATGATCCCAATAGTACAACAGTTAGCCCAATGTAAGATAATATAAAAGGTAAAATTCTTTTTTTTTTTTGGCAGAACCGTGGACTGAACTTAGGCTCTTGTGCTTGCCAGGGAAGTGCTTATTCTACTGAGCCATCTCCCTGGCCCTGGTAAAATTCTTAAAGGGATAGGCAAGGACAATGTTTTTTTTTTTTTAAGGACAATTATTTTTGGAGAGGCAGGTTTTTTTTTTTTTTTTCAGTTCCAGGGATTGAACTCAGACAGGAGCTTATGCCACTGGGCTATCTCCCTGGCTTTGTAGGCAGGGTCTTCATCTGCTGTTGAGTCAGGCCTTGAGCTTACGTTGTAGTCCACACTTGCCTTGAACTCAAAGCAATCCTCCTGCCTCAGTGTCCTGAGTGCTGGGATTACAGGCATGTGCCACCATGCCCCAAAGGACTTTCTGAACAAAACCCCAATTGCACAAGTAATAACAACCATGAATTGAAATGGGACCACATAACATTAAATAGAATCTATGCTTGATGCTGTTTCAAGTGCTTTACCTGGGCCAGCTCATTCAAGTCCTGTGACAACTCTAAGAAGTACTTTTAGTTCATTCTGTAGATGATGCTGAGAAACAAAAAGTGCACGCAGACTCCTATTGAACTGGAGGCTCATTATTGAACTGGGAATACAGATTCATCTTCTTGGCTACTATGTGATACTATTATCCAGTACTGAACGGAATTATTCTGTATTTTAATTTTTTAACTATGTTAAATCAGAATGTAAAAAACTGGACCTATTATTATCCATTTAAAAATAATTTTAAAAAATGCCAAAAATGTCAACAAATGCTTCACTGAACCTTCATTGTGTTGAGTATTGATGACCAATGTAGGGAAAGTGACTGCTAAAACAGCCTGATTCTTTTCCTTATGTTGCTGTGGGGTAGAGCCTGGGCCTTGTGCATGCTAAGCAAACACTACCACAGAGCGACATTCTTATCCTGTGTTTTCTCCTCTCTTCCTCTTCTTTCACTCCCCTTTCTGTCTTTCCTCTTCCTCCTGCCCTTTTTCTCCTCCCTCTCCTCTCTTTCTCTTCCTCCTCTTCCTCTTTGTACCTCCTCATTCCTCTTTACTCCTTTTCTTCTCTTCCCTCTCCTCTTTCTCCTCTCTCCTTCTAGGACTGAACCCAAGGCCTTTGCACTATTGCCTGGACTGGGTTTAGATTTGTGATCCTCTTGCCTTGGCAGAGTGCTGACATCATAGGCATGTGCCACTGCACCTGGCTTCCATTCACATTAGAGATGGACACTACAGGTAATTTGGAGGTTGGAGAATGCTGACTATCCTCTACTTAGTCTTTGAAATTTGCTCTTCATTTTTCTCCATTCCTACATAAACTAGGCCCTCTTGCACTTGGATAGTTTTGGTCAGTGAAGGCCA
Organism: Ctenomys sociabilis; assembly: GCA_004027165.1. Lineage (NCBI taxonomy): Eukaryota > Metazoa > Chordata > Mammalia > Rodentia > Ctenomyidae > Ctenomys > Ctenomys sociabilis. The sequence goes on along the minus strand of PVKA01005997.1, from coordinate 79,420 downwards.
GCAGATAGAGAGAAATTAAATGGAAGAGAATAATATTAGGGCATTTAGTCTTTGCTTGCTTTATTTCACTTTTCATTCCCTCTTTTTATTTAGTATTTGTTTGTGATACATGATAAATGCATTCACTGTGGGGTATTGGTGCTTATACGTGTTCATTACGTGAGGCTTCCTCTGTGCCTCCCATGGTCAACCTCTGCATAGCTCCTTCTTTCCGGCTTGGTCATAGTAACCATATATCTCTCTTCAACCTTTTCAGTCTAGAAGTAGTTATCAGCTTGGTTACTGTTAATCCTGCATTATTACATTATTCTCTCTTGTGGTTTTCCTATGTCCCACACTTTCATAAATAGGTCTTGGTAAATACGCCCTCCTTGAATTATCCTATCTTGAGTGTGCCATCTGTTTCCTGTGGAGTCAAAACAAATATGGGGTGAGGGTGGGGAAGAGTGATGTCATGGAAAATGACAAAGTAGAGTGCTCCTGGCATCTGACCTTTTATTGAATAGCTACTGAGCTGGCAAATACTGTCAGTTAACTCCTTGGAAAGCTGGACTCCAGTAGAACACTAGCAGCACACTGGAGAAGGCCTGCTGAGAAAAGAGGGTGGTGAATCGATGCTAACCACACCCAGTCATGGGATGGCAGTCAGTAACTCCGTGGTGGCTTGCTGATGTGCAAATGGGTGAGAGGGACTTTGTCTTCCAACATGTAGTGTTGTATGCTTTGATCTGCCTTGCAGTTCACTAAGGGGCCCTCACATAGATTGGTATCCTTCCAGTCTCTATGAGTCTGGCCGAATAAAACAGTGGCGTCTGTGAATATATAATTAATTAATTAATGTATTTATTTTTGAGACTTGGTCTCCATATGCAGTAGTTCAGGCTGGCCTTGAGCTCACTTTGTAACCCAGGCAGGTCTTGAACTCCCAGTGGATCCTCCTGCTTCTGCCTCCCAAGTGCAGGGATTACAGGTGTGCACCACCACACTTGGGATATATATCAAACAACAACAATCCCCAGGACAGGGTGGAGGGAGATAATCTGATTTTCATAGTCACAATTTTAATTCAGAGTGTCCCAATATCATAAAATAAATAGGAAAAGAGCAAAGAAATAGGAAAGTATGGCTCTTGCATGGCAAAGGCATTGATAGAAATGTTTGAGGAAGCCTCGCCATTTGACTTACAGAAAGATATTTAAATTAGCTGTTTTAAGGGCTCGCCAAATGGCTCAATGGCTGCAAGCAAGCTGGGGCGGGGGGGGGGGGGGTTAATCCCAGGGCTGGACTACCGGCCCCGCCCCCGGGGCATAGGGAGGCAACTGAGACTGGGCCTGGTGTCGGAGGTTTTGGGAGGCTCTGAACAGGCAGATCACCATGAGAGCATGGACACCCTCTAGACCCTTACCTAAGTACAAAAATAAAATATATATATATATATACTGAAAAAGCAAGAACTAGTAGAAACCATGGACAAGCTAAGAAAAATCAGGATGACAATGTATGAGTATAAACTATTAATGGAGAAGTAGAAATGATAGAAGAAAGCAAATAGAAATTTTGGAACTGAAAAGTATAAAACTGAAGTAAAGTAATTTACTAGAGGGATTCAATAGCAGATCTGAGCAGGCAGAAGAAATAATCCTGAAGACAGAGCAATTAAATTACCCACCTTGAGAAGCAAAAGGAATGAAATGAAAAACAATGAGCAAAGCCTACTTGAAATATTGGACACCACTGCACTTCTGGAGGTCACAGATAGTGATCAAGAAGAGAAAGGGGCAGAGAAACCATTTGTAGAATTAATGAGTACAAATTTCCACAATTTACTTTTTAAATTTTATTTTATTTTATTTTGAAGAGTAAAAACAGAAGGAAAAACAAATAGAAAGAAAACCACAGAAACAGGGTAACATACAAGCATAGACATATTACAGATTTTCAAAACAGGAATAGCTAATTAACAATGGTTGTTACATGACTTCCATAATTTAATGAAATACATGAATCTGTACATACAGTACGTTCAAAAAACTTAAAGCAGGAGAAACAAAGAGATTTATGAAGAGACACAATGCCATTAAAATGTTGAAAGGTAAAGATGAAGAAAATCTCGAAAATCACAAGAGTTAACTATCTTGTCAGACACAAATGCTCCTTAATAAGATTAACAGCTACTTTCTCATCAGAAGCCATGGGTTTAGAAGGCAGTGGATGATGATATCTTTTTTTTTTAAATATAAGCTGAAGTTTTATTTTGTCAACATAAAAATAAAAAACAAGTTAATTTCTCTTATACATTGACATTAATTTTACTGCTTTTAACAATATGTCATAAGCAGATTTTTGGTGTTTCATTCTGTATTAGAAAGATGAGTAAAGCAAACATCTAAGCAAATCTAGATACTAAGTTTTCTTCCCCTTAAAAATCAGATTTCAAGCAAATTTACAAACACACACACCATACAAAATGTCTGAAGTTACTGTCACAACTGAGTTGCTTCTGCCATTATTTGATAGCTATCAAGGATGCTGGTATATATTTTGCAAAATTTTATTAATGTACATAAGTAAATGACCTGTGAACTAAAGAGTTGCAAGAAAATTAAGAAACCAGTCTTCAAGTATTACCATGTTTTTCTACTTTCTACTTTAGCACAACACAAATGTGCTAAAATTATAACAGACATCTAATAAAGATACAAAAATGATTTGATTTTAGTTCTATGGAAATCACATTTTTGGTAAGACTAGAATTTTTAAATCGTCACAGTAAGTGATGAAAATAGTATCTTTAATTTCAGTATAATACAACTATCATTTCCACTGATTTCTTCCAAATTATTTTTCCATGCTCTGTTTGTGCCAACTTTTTATTTCTTTTTCATTATTATTATTATTATTATTATTATTATTATTATTGAAGAACAAATAGCAATGAGATAGTTTCAAGACAAATTAACAGGACAGATTATAGTGCTGAAAGGAAAAACTATCACCCAAAACTACTATACCCAGAAAAACTATCCTTCAAGCCAAAGTAGCTTGACAAGGCCAGGGATATAGTTCCGCAGCCTAAGTGCCTGCTTGGCAAGCGCAAGGTCCTCAGTCCAAATCCTGGCACTGGAAAAAAAAAAAGTAGCTTGACATACCTACTGTTATGGTTTCTGTCTAGATGTCCTCCCAAGGCTTCATGTAGTTGTGGGATAGGCTTCCAGAACTTGCGATTAATCCGTGATCCAATGCCGGCATTAGGCGTGTGAGGGCTGGAGCCACCTGGGGCAGAGCCTGAATGTGGGGGAGGCTCGCTCTCTGCCACGGCTCCTCCCTTTTTGCTCTTGCTGTTTTGCTGTTTTCCACCACCATGGACTACTGCTGCCCTCTGCCATGTGTCACTGCCTTGGAGCCCGCTGAGTATGGACAGAAACAGCTACAAACTGTTGGCTAAATAAATCTTTCCTTCTTCAATTTTGGGCGTTGGGCATTTGGTCCCAGCAATGAGAGAAAAGTACCTGAGACACTTACCCTCCTATAAGTGCTAATAGCAACCCTTTGAGCTGAAGCAAAAGGACATTAAGTGGTGTCTTAGTTACTTTTTACTCGTTGCTGGGACAAATACCTGACACTCAAAATGAAGGAAGGAAAGGTTTATTTAGCTCACAGTTACTGGAGGGTTCAGTCCACATTCCCTGGCTGCAAGGCAAATAACAGCAGTTCCCAGCAGCAGAAAACAATGGAGAGCAGAGGAGAAGCGGCAGCTGCGGTGTCCATCAGGCCTCTCCCTTCTATGCTGACTGTGGAGAAGATCCGAGCTCCTCCAGCGCCGCGCGGCTGCCACCCAAGTGGGGCAGGAAGGGCCCGAAGCGAGGCAGGGTCGCAGGAGGCCTTCCTCAACTCCTGGGCCCTGCCCACCTGCAGGGCTGGGCCCCCACGCTGAGAGCTGCAGGAGCTGATTCAGCCAAGTTGACTCAATGTAGGACTCTGTAGGGTTGGGGAGATGGCTCAGGAGAGTAAGCGCTTCCCTGGCAAGCATAGGGGGCCTGAGTTCAATCCCCAGCTGTGAAAAAGAAAAAAAAGAAAGTTGACTATGTGGTTAAGGTAAAAGTTTTATTATACTTTAATATAACTTCCTTCTTTATTTCTTATGTGATTTTATAGCAAATGCAAGCTGGACATAGTAGATTACTTGTAATCCCTGTATTCTGGGAGGCCAAGGCAAGGGGATTTGACATATATTGGTATATATATCTAGGTCTATGTTTAGGTATATACCCATGGCTATATACATGAATACATATATATATGATATCATTTTGTGTGTGTTATTCATTTCATATATACATGTATATATATATATATATATATATATATATGTATGCTATTTAAAACCTACTTTTCCATTGAACATTAACTATTTTCCTGCTAATACATGTATAGTGTTTGTTTTCTAATTACAGTCTTATAAGTTATTGTATAAATTCACCATAATTTGTGGCTGAATTATTTTATATCACTTTCAAGAATTATTTCAGTTGAAGAAACCAAAACTGTGACGGGTTGGGTAGACGCGCTACTTGTTTTCCATGCCGAGTAACAAATACTCACAAATCAGCCTCCTCAGTTAAGGCCTATTCACTCTCTCACAGTGTGGGGTCAAGAGTCCCTATACTTTTTTTTTTTTTTTTTGACAAACACAATAGATTTTTTTTATTTAAAGAGAATAAAAAATAATAAAAAACACTGAAACAATATAGAAGCTTTAAAAAGATGATAAGAGTTCAACAATTGTTGTTACATTGTATGTTGTTGTCTTCACCAGATATAAGCTTGTAAAATTGGTGAAAAAAATAAGCATTAAGCCGGGCGTGGTGGCGCATGCCTGTAATCCCAGCACTCGGGAGGCTGAGGCAGGAGGATTGTTGTGAGTTCGAGACCAGCCTGAGCTACAAAGTGAGCTCAAGGCCAGCCTGAACTGCATAGTGAGACCCTGTCTCAAAAAAAAAAAAAAAAAAGCATTAATTGCTCCTTTCAATAAACCATTAGAAATTAGTAATGCAAAATCTTAGCTATCTTGTGTGTGTAAACATATACTTTTTGCTTTCTTCTTTTCTCCTATCATTCTAGTTATTCTTTCCTTTTAAGCAATTTTTTTCCTTTTTACAATATCTATTGTCTCTTTTGGATTTTATTTACTCTTTCAATTTCTTACAGTAGTGAGACAGTACGAGGTTTACTCATGTGGGTCCAATTTATTTCACTTAAGAGTACAGTCTCTAGTTGCATTCATTTCCCAATTAAAACCCTTGAGTTTATCTTTCTTTATAGCTGAATAATACTCCATTGTATAAAAATACAACTTTTTAAATATATTCCTCAGTTGATGTACATTTTTTTTTTTGTTTGTTTGTTTTTCGGCAGAACCAGGGATTGAACTTAGAAGACCCTTGTACCTGCCAGGCAAGCGCTTATTCTACTGAGCCATCTATTTCCCAGGTCCCAGATGTACATTTGTGTTGTTTCCAAGATAAATATGGGTGCACATATATTGCTGTGATATGGTGCTTTCAGTCCTTTTGGGAAGGTACCCAGAAGGGGAATAGCTGGGCTGAATGGAAGATCTAATCCTAGTTTTTTGAGGACCCTTCACACTGATTTCCACAGTGGCTGTGCTAATCTATACTCCCCCCAATCTACACTCCCACAGTGGAGAAGGCTTCCATTTCCCCCACAGCCCCTCCAGCAGTTGCTATTGTTTGACTTCTTGATGATAGCCATTCTTTCTGGGTGAGACGGAATCTCAGTGTTGTTTTATTTTACATTTCTCAAACCATTGATGATGTTGAACTTTTTTCATATATTTATTTGTCTTTTGTATTTCTTCATCTGAGAAGTTCATCTTCATCTCAGATGCCCTTTTTTTTGACAGGGCTTTGACTGGGTCTTTGAATATTGGGGGCCTGATGGGTCCAGGCAGTTCTTAGCTCAGAGTCTCACCAGACTTCAGTCCAGGTGTTGAGACCAGGGCCATGGCCTCACCAGATGTTCAGTTGGGGGAGGACTTATTCCCAGCTTTACTCAGGTAGTTGGTCAAGTTCATCTTCCTGTGATTGCACATGGCAGGCATGTCCCTTGTGGCTGCCAGAGACCACCCACAGCCACAACAGCTCCCTTGCCCAAAGCTACCAAGGGAGTCTCTCTTACACCAGCCTTCTGAGATGCAGTCTTTTTTTTTTTTTTTTTTTTTGTCTTTTTGAGACAAGGTCTCACCATGCAGTTCAGGCTGGCCTTAAGCTCACTTTGTAGCTCAGGCTGGTCTCCAACTCACAACAATCCTCCTGCCTCAGCCTCCCAAGTGCTGGGATTACAGGCATGCACCACCATGCCCAGCTTTGATTTTTTTTGTCCTGAGATGTTGTCTTATGTAACAGTGCAATGCTGAGTGACATTTTGTTGCCCTTGCTGTAATATAAATAAGGAGGCTATTGACAGCTGTCACTTGGTCCATATTCTGATTAGAAACAAGTCACAGGTTCTTCCTCCAAGAAGTAGGACACCCAAGAGGAGGTATCGACAAGATCAGCTCTTTCAGAGGCCAGTTTTGAGATCTCCATGGATGGCACATTTTCAGGAATCATTCATGTTTCTGCAATGATAACTTTTTTTTTTTGGCGGGGGGCTTTTTGAGACAGAGTCTTGCTATGCAGTCCAGGCTGGCCTTGAGCTCACTGTATAGCCCAGGCTGATCTTGAACTTGCAATGATCCTCCTGCCTCAGCCTGCTGAGTATTGTGATTACAGGAATGTCCACCACCAGCTGATGCAGCGGTTACTGTCCTGCTTGGATGAGATAGTCTAAGAAGAAGGCAGATGGAGGAGAGAAAACAGCTTCTATTGGAGCTCTAGTGCAAGAATTTGATCCTGAGACAATATGCTGGCAAAGGATAGCAAGAAAAATATAGATGGGGCTGAGGCAGGAGGATTGTTGAGTTCGAGACCAGCCTGAGCTACGAAGTGAGCTTAAGGCCAGCCTGAACTGCATAGTGAGACCCTGTCTCAAAAAGACAAAAAAAGACAACAGAAAGAGAAAGAAAGAAAGAAAGAAAGAAAGAAAGAAAGAAAGAAAGAAAGAAAGAAAGAAAGAAAGAAAGAAAGAAAGAAAGAAAAATATAGATGGAAGTGTGGCATCAGGTGCTTGAGGGAAGCTGGGACAGACTGAGAGCTCTGTGGCTTCCCTGAGGTGCTGGGCTCAGCCACTGATTGCAGAGCTGGAGGAGTGGGCAGGTGGTGAGGAAGTGGAGGCGAGCAGATGATTCTTTTGAAGAAGTCAGCCAGTGGGGTGGAGGGGTTGAGGCATATCTGGAGAGAGATGGACCATCCACTGTTGAGATTATCCAAGTTCTAACACCAAGAGGGGGTCCTGGACATGCATGACTGGGTGGGGTCTGAGGTTGGAGGGAGGACAGAAGGCACCTTTTCTGCCTAGCTCATGATCCTGCATTTATTTATTTATTTTGGTGGAACCAGGGATTGAATTTAGGCCCTTGTGCTTGCCAGGGAAGCGCCTACTCTACTGAGCCATCTCCCCAGCTCCTACTGTCCTGCTTTTTGTTTTTAAACTTACTTCGTGAGACAAGGTTTCACTACATAGTTCAGGAATTTGCGTGTCATCCTTGCGCAGGGGCCATGCTAATCTTCTCTGTATCGTTCTAATTTTAGTATATGTGCTGCCGAAGCGAGCACATTACATAGTTCAGGCTGGCCTTGAACTCACTGTGTGGCCTAGGCTGGCCTCCAGATTATATCAGTTTTCCTGCCTCTGCTTTTCAAGATAGTCCTACTTTTTTAAAAATGTATTTGGTACAGGGTCTCACTATGCAGCTCAGACTTGTAGTGATCCTCCTGTTTTCAGCCTCCCCAGTGCTAGGATTGCAGCATGCACCACCACACCCAGGGGACTTTGTTCTGTTTTTATATTGCTTTCTCCATCACATTTTTGTCATATTCACTGCATTTTTCTGACAATGTTTAGAAGTTATCACCACTGAGAATATTCTTAGATGCCTCTTTCCTCTCCCCCTTTTTTCCTTCCCCTATAATTCCATCCAGAACTTCCCCTCTGCCTTTCCCCCTTCCTCAATTCATTTTATTTAATATAGAGGAGAAATGCATAGTTTTCATTGCTGACAGCCAGGTCATAGGTGAGAAGGAGAGGTTGGACATTGAGAAAGCATGGTAAGGGGCTGGGGAGATGGCTCAGTAGAACAAGTGCTTCCCTGGCAAGTGCAAAGGCCTGAGTCCAATCCCCAGTTCTACCAAAAAAAAAAGAGAAAAGAAAAGAAAAAGAAAGAAAGCATGGTAATAATGTGAGGCTTCTGAGACAATGGGGAGATAGACTCCAGGGCACAGGTGGTAGGGTTTGCAGGGCCAAGGGACAGCAACTCCTTTGTGGCGGCAGAAGTCAAAGAGGAAGGTGTGTGTGAAGTGCCCAGGTGTTGTGGCTGTATCTAGATGTTCCCTCAAAGCCTTGTGCAGTCATAGGGCTTTTTCAGAGGTGGCTGGATCTAGAGTGTGTAATGCTGGGATTAAGGGTGTGTGGTTACTAAACCAGGCCACTGATTGGTTTGGCACCACCTTAATCCCAGGAGTCTGGATAAAATAAAAGGGGCAGAGAAATACTGTTAAGGCCTCTTGTTGCTTTCTGTGGTCTTTTGCCACAAAGTGTCTCCCTCTGGCATGTGCCACCCGGCCTTGGATGGGTGTGGGGTATTTTTGTCTCAGCCATGAGAAAAGCAGTTCAGACACTCGGGGTGTTATGGTTTGGGGTTAGGAAGTAAAGATGAATTCCCAGACCTCCAGCTCAGTTCTTCTGTGTCTATTCTAATACTTGAAGCAGCACCTTCGATATAATACGCTTTATATTAAGCTTTATATTAGTTTTGCAAAATGAGATTTCACCCTCTGTGATCCCATAGGTTATAGGCCTTTGCAGTGAGCTACAAGCCCCAGACCTTTTAATTTTTTTTTTTTTTTTTTTTTTTTTTGTCTTTTTGAGACAGGGTCTCGCTATGCAGTTCAGGCTGGCTTTAAGCTCACTTTGTAGCTCAGGCTGGTCTCGAACTCACAACAATTCTCCTGCCTCAGCCTCCCGAGTGCTGGGATTACAGGCATTCGCCACCACACCCGGCCTTTTAATTTTTTTTTTTTTTTTTAATTTTGAGACAAAGTCTCAATAAGTTACTAAGTTGTCCAGGCTGGGCTTGCACTTGCCATCTTCCTTGAGGCAGGGACTGCCATGCCGAGCTACTAGAATGAGATCTTATTGACCTTTGTCATCATATAAAACTCCTTGTAAAAAGCTTAAGTATTACACAAACTTTGCCTTGAAGTTCTAGATAGTGCACACACATAGAAATAAGTATGATGGAATGCACCTCACCAGCAGGTACAGTAAAAGAGAGTAACTTTATCTATTTTTATTATTTTTTTCTTTTTTTTTTTTTTTTTTACATCAGTTGGGTAATGTCCCCACGTCATAACAAGATTTGAGGGAGGTACATCTCATGCACAAGGCATGAACACCCAGTCAGCACACTCAGGAACTAAAGGATCAAAGAGAATAACTTCATACATGGAATTGTGTGCGATCTTTTCTCACGTTAATATCATATGTTTTGTGTCAATAGCTGAAAATCATCTGTACCTTTCACCACACCTGCTTGGTTTCCATGACAACTCCAACTTTCACAGAGTTTGGTTAAACCAAAACCCTATCGATGAGTTCTTAGCTGTTTCTAACTTTTCAAAATAGTGGCCATTCTTATTTCTGTGAGTTTGCACACCTGTGACAATAAATCTCTACAGGAGGGCAGCATAGATACTCATTTCAAATTTTGATATCTATGTTCCAAATTAATTAAAAGAAGGTTGTGTCAGTTTAGGCTTCCATCAGTAAGGACACCCCTCTTCTTCCACTTCTGCCAACAAATGGCAATAAAACATCTTTTGAACCTATCCATGTTGGAGAAAAATGCTATTTCATCTAAAGTTGCTTCTGGGAAATTATTGAGGAGTTGGAACTTTTTTGTGTGTGTGTGCGTGGAACCAGGGATTGAACTCAGGCCCTTGCGCTTGCCAGGGAAGTGCTTATTCTACTGAGCCACCTCCCCAGCCCTGAGTTGGAACCTTTTGAATGAGAATTTTTGCCATTTGCAGGTCTTCTTTATGGCACAGTTCGTGTTGTTGTTTTTTTTTTTTTGTTTGTTCCTTGAGACAGAGTTTTGCTACGTTGCCCAGCAAGGCCTCAAATTTGCAGTTCTTCTGCCTCAGCCTCTTAAGTAGTGGCGATTACAGGCATGTGCCACTATATGTGTCTTCTTCGTGCCTTTCATTTATTTTGCTACTGGTCCTATAATACTATTTATTATAAAATATGATCTTTATCATGTAGCAAATATTTTTCCATTTTGTTTGTCTAATAGACAATAAACATAGACATAGGTAAGATAATTAAAAACTATACTGTTGGCCTGTGTTGCCATACGGAGATTTCGTATTCTCATATCGAATCTGTCAGACATTTCATTTCTTGTTATTGGTATAGGACTACAAGAGCTGGTTTCCACAGTAAGACTGTAAAAGCACTTTTATGATTGTTCTATTACTTTGTGGTTTAATTAGTTTTCCTTTAAAATTGTACTCTTTTTACTTTTAATTGTGTAAATGACACATGGTTATGTCCGAGTTGCTTCTTTGGAGTCGATTATTTATCTGGATGATAGAAGTTTAAATATTTTTGGTGGTAGAGCTTTAGCCTCAGGATTTCATGCAAATTAAGCATGTGTTCCACTACTGAGTTACTCAAGCCCAAGAAAAAAATTTTTACATGTGTGTTACTTTGAACAGTGGATCTTATGCAGTCACTAATTAAATAATTTTGCATTTCCATAAAAATAAAGTTATTGGTACTGAATTGAAATTTGCCTTTCTGATGCTAATGCCTTCAGATTCATACATTCATAAGGGAATATCTACCCACACACAAATACACTTATCATAAATGGCATCATTTTATTTATCACCTACTTTTTCGTTGAACATTAAATGTTTCCTTGTTAGTATGTATATAATAACTTATTTGTTTTCTAATTGCAGCATTATAGACAACCACATAAAAGCACTATGATTTATACTCAAGTCTTTAATTCATCTGAATTTCTGTGTATGTGTGTATTTGTGCATGGAGTGAGCTCAGTTAATTAAGGAAAAACAATATTTTCCCAGGGGCTGGGGAGATAACTCAGTAAAAAAAGTGCTTGCCCGGCAAGCACAAGGGCCTGAGTTCAATCCCCAGTTCCAGAAAAAAAAAAAAGAATTCCCTCTGTCTCACGAGCAAAATGTCCTGAGTTCAATCCCTGGTTCCACACCCTGAAAAACAAACAAACAAACAAACAAAAAAGTCAAAATCAATATATTCCTCTGAACTTTTCAAGTGTTTTAGTTACTTTTCTCATTGCTGACGTAAAATACCTAACACCTAAAGTTGAAGCCCTCTTTCTGTCCTTTGCCTTCATCCAGCTACTCTTGCAGCAGGCAGCACCTGGAGTGGTGATGCACACCTGTAATCCCAGAACCCAGGAGGCAGAGGCAGTAGGATCACTATGAGCTCAAGACCAGCCTGGGCTACAAAGTGAGCTCAAGGCCAGTCTGAACTGCATAGTGAGACTCTGTCTCAAAAAGACATTAGTAAATAAAGCAAGCAGGTGGCACTTAATCTAAGCATCACACCCTTTATCCTAGCATCACACACCCTAGATTCACTTACCTCCAAAAAAACCCTCACATGATGGAGTGAGGCTTTATTTATTTTTTTATTAATTTTACTGAGAAACAAATAGCAATGAGACAGTTTCAAAGCCAATTAGTAGGACAGTTTCAATAATTAATACATTGCATATTATTGTCTTCATCATGGTTATTCATAGTACAAGATGCAGACATATCCTTTTTTTTTTTCTTGGTACTGGGGATTGAAGTTAGGACCTTGCACTTGCCAGGCAAGCATTTATTTTACTGAGCTATCTCCCCGGCCCTAGACATGATACCTTATCCAAACACTATTATTACAAATCTTTCTTTTCTCTGAATTGAGAAAGTAGCTGCATATCCATCATAACTATTCTGTATATACAGGTACAAAATAGTCATTCATTTATATCCCCCTTTTTTGTTTAGTTTTGTCAGAGATGGGTATTCCATTGCCATTTAAATATTGTAGGTGTGTGAATTCAGCAAAATAATGCAATATAGTCCAGTAGTCCATAATAGTAGTGGGTTATCCACAGGACTGGCAATGTCAGAAGTTGTTGACTTGAGCCTTTTATAGCTCAGCATATTAATATGGCTTCACATGGAGTGAGGCTGTAGGGAGACACTGAGACACAGGCCATAACACCAACTATCCTTGCACCATGTGTTAAACACTTATTTTTCTTCACCTAGTTGAAATTCTTCTGTTGTTGCCAAGTGGACCGCACATATAGGACTATGGGAGATGGACTTGGCAAGCAGCAGGAGAAAACTTCCTTCTGAGGGACCAGCGGGACCAGCTGACCTGGGCATTTTCCTTGATTCCCCAGCCAGTTTCCTCTGCACAGACAAAAATAAAGATTTTTTTTTTTCTGGTTCAGGCTACCTTAAGGGCAGGTCTGGTGTGGCTTGTGGAGCTGGGGATCGAACTGCAGTCCCTTGCACCTGCATTTGCGTAAGTGGTGCTTTAAACAACTGAGCTATCTGGCAGCCCCCCTCTGCACAGACAAAAAGGAGCTAGCAAATATTCCCTAATTTATCTTCAAGTGGGCAGACAGTTTAGAGATTTTTTTTTTTTTTTTGGAGACCAGGTCTTACTGTCTATGTAGCCCAGGCTGCTCTCAAACCTGAGACTGTATTGCCTCAGCCTTCTAACTGCTGGGATAATAGTTGTGCATAACTGAGCCCGGCTTGCAGATGTCTTAGTTTTGAAACAAGACCAGTTGCTACCAGCACCACCACTACTACTAACAAACACAGTAGGGCCAGGGTTATAGCTCCGTGGCACAGTGTCTGCCTGGCAAGCATAAGGGCCTGAGTTCAATCCCTGCTTTTTTTTCCCTGCAAAAAAACACGTCAACAATCATGATATTAATCCTGTGTAAGTCTCATAATTAAGCAGACTTATCAGTCACCTCTATTTCCCAGAGAAGTGGGTGTTACAAAGTGCCATGTGACTCAGGAGAACTGGATCAACAACTTCCCTTCTGAGGACTTGAGTAGAGATCTGAGACAGAAACAACTGGTTTTGCTTTTGCAAAGAACCTGCTTTAGGCCACTAGGAACCTGTTTTCAGAGAGGATTATGGGCTGGTGTGGTGGTGCACTTCCATAGCTGCAGAACTCAGGGGGCTGAGGCAGGAAGATCACCATGAGTTCAAGGTCAGCCTGGGCTACACAGTGAATTCAAGGCCATCTTGAATGGTAGAAAGAGCCTGCTTTGGGATGGTGAATCTCTTACTTTTAATCGTGATTTTAATGTGTATTAGAAAAAAAGAACCTCATGCATGAAATCCACGCAGCCAAAACAGACATTCAGGTTAAAAAAAAGCGAGTTGATTTAAGGAAAACACTGTTTTAGTTAGCTTCCTGTTACTATAATAAAGTATCTGAGATAACTAATTTATAAAGAACAGAATGTTATTTTGGTTCACAGTTTTGGAGTTTCCAGCCCAGGATAAAGTGAGCCTCATTGCTTTGGGCTTATAGATAGGCAAAGACCCTCACTTTCGGGAGCACAGAATAGGCCAAGACTCCCATAATTCCCTTTATTATTTTATTTTAATTGTTTGTTCTACAGATAGGATCTTTGTACGTATTCTAAGATGGCCTTGAATTCACTGTGTAGCCCAGGCTGACCTTGAACTCATGGTGATCTTCCTGCCTCAGCCCCCTGAGTTCTGCAGCTATGGAAGTGCACCACCACACCAGCCCATAATCCTCTCTGAAAACAAGTTCCCAGTGGCCTAAGGACCTCCCACTAGATCCATTCAAAGCTTCCACCATCTCCCCATACTGCCACCTTGGGGACCAAGCCCCTAACATATAGACCTTTGGAGGTACTTAGCCAAACCACAGCAAGCACTATGCTTGAGTAAATAGGGCAGAAATCCTGAAGATGTTATGGAGATGATTAGAATTTGGGAAAATAGTATTAAGAATTTGTAGTGTCCTCAGCTGCAAGGAACCCAGTATCTAAGTACTGGGTTTAATCTCAGTGACCTAAAAACACAAGAGTGGGGAAGTTTTTCTTTTTGTTGTTTTATACATAATGCTTGTTTTTTTTTTTTTTTTTTTTTTTTTTTTTTGAGACAGGGTTTCACTATGCGGTTCAGGCTGGCCTTAAGCTCACTTTGTAGCTCAGGCTGGTCTCGAACTCACAACAATCCTCCTGCCTCAGCCTCCCGAGTGCTGGGATTACAGGAATGCGCCACCACGCCCAGCAATTTTTTTTTTTTTTCATAATGCTTGTTAATGTTGTTTCTGGGTGTCAGTGATACTCAAAGCTGACTGATCTCTTCGTTCATGGCTCCATGTTGGGTGCTTCACCTCTAGCCATCACAGCCAAAAGAAAAGAAAGAAAGAAAAAAAAAAGGGGGGCCACCAAATGGGAAAAGCAAGAAATTTCCTAGAATTCTCAGTAATTTTCTAAGCCCTCATTTGTCCAGTTACATATATGGCTATCAGTAGGCATAAAGGAGGCTAGGAAAATGAGCAACAGACTAGGAGAGTTGACAATAAGCTATTTCCATCCAGTGGAGGTCCTGCTAGTGAAGGAAGGAGAGTGGATGGCCAGCCATGTGGGAAGAGTGGACCACAGGGATGGGAGACCACGTGGCCCCAAAGAGAATGACTCAGTGGGGGTCACGTCAGGCTCCAGCTTGGCACCTGCAGGCCCGCTGTGGGTGAACACCAGGCCTCGAGGGGCGGTGAGATACTCCGGGCTACCGTTGCCATCAACTCTGCCTCAGTGTGAGCCCACGACCTTGGGTGTCTGTTCCTCTTGAGCCCTGAACAGAGTTTTTGACACATTTTAAAGTTAGGTTCCCCATTGGTTATCATCACCATCATCCCTCTTTTATGAAGAACCGAAAGAGGTTCTGAGAGGTGAAGCGCCCAATTGGTGAAGTGCAGATTGGGTGAACTGCCCAGCTTCACTTGACTGTATCCCAGGTTTCTTCTTCTTTCTTTCTTTCCTTCTCTCCCCTAACAAGAAAAGAAATGCAAGAGAAAGAGTACATTAGGGAGAGTGGGGGTGATGTCTCCACTTCTCTGTCTGTCTGTCTGTCTCTCTTTCCTTTCTTCCTTCCTATGGAATTGAAGATTAAACCCAGTACTTTTTTTTTTTTTTTTTTTTTTTTTTTTTGGTGGAACTGGGGATTGAACTCAGGCCCTTGCGCTTGTCAGGGAAGCTCTTATTCTGCTGAGCCATCTCCTTGGCCCCACTGAGCTATATCACCAACCCTTTATTTACTTGTTTTCATTTTGAGACAGTGTCTCACTAAGTTGCTAAATTGCTCAGGCTATGATTGGACTTTCCATCTTCCTGCCTCAGCTTCCCATTAATGAAGGTTCACCACCACGCCCAGCTAGGCCACCAGGGTTGCCGATCAGTGGGTGTACTTTTCACATCTCCCTCTCCCTTTACAGGGAAGTTTGTACTTCTTTATAGCATCAATAAGTCAAAGGGAAGGAATACAGGCAAGGTTGCATTTCCTCTGGGCCCATCAGCGTCACCCACAGGCTCTGAGCCTGGATCCCGTCAGTAGGCAGGAGGCAGCTTGTCTCTGCTGGGCGTCTGGCTTGCTGAGACGGAGGGAATGCTGTGTTCTGTGCTGGTCAGTATCCACATGTCATGGGTAACTTACTGTTCTGATGGTGACCTAATATGGCCAAACGCAGACGTTCTAGTCACAGATGCTTGTGTGAAGCATAAGAGAAAACAAATGCCTCTGGGAGTGGTGGCCCTCTACCCAACTCAGGCATAGTCCCCTTGGGTTACTTGAGTCCCAGTGGCTTTGCTGATCTTGAGAAACAAGGTTTGGATGACTTCTTGCTCAAAGACATCACCCCCACTCTCCTTAATGTGCTCTTTCTCTTGTGTTTCCTTTCATGGGGAGTGGTCAACCATCTAAGCAGGCATGAGATAAGGCTTCACCTGGCCGGCAGACTCCTCATGGCCTTATGCAAGTTCCCTCCTCTGGACCCCTCCCATCAAATCCACTGTCCTCCCCCAAGTCCCTTTGAGAAGCTGTGACTATAAAGTGCACTCCATTATTGGAAAATATGGGGTTCCTGTTAATGACACCCTTCCAGGCCCTTCTCTGGACTCTGTTGCCTGAAGGCTGGACTCTGAAAGCTTAGCAAGTACCCTAGGCAATCCTGAGCAGTGCCACTTTCTCCTGCCACTTCAGTCCCACACTGCCATGGGAGTGATTCCCTAAAACATTTTTTGGCTCTTTATTGGCAGCACAGAGCCCAAACTTTGAGGTGTGTCAGTGAGCGTGTCACTTTGTTAGCAGAGTCCTAGGCCAGAGGTTCCATCAAGTTAGGCCTACCCACTTGCTTGCAAAAACCAAGCAGAGAAGGAATGGTGGACAGCAGGAAAGGCCCTGGCTGTGCTAGGCAGACAAGAGGACCAGCGCCTTGGGGCTTGTCTTTGGTCTTTCAGTTCATCCAGGAAGGGGGCCAGAAGCACATGGGGCCAAACTATCCTGGTGAAACCCAGGGCTGTGATCATTATCTTAGGGTTGCTCAGCAGCCTCTTCATTGGCTGAACAGGCTGCTGTTGCCCTGAGGGACTTTCCACTCATCTGGATGACTGCAGGAGCCTACTCAGAGCAGTGGAGACAGAGGCAAGGTGCAGGCTTTGTCTTGCTTTCAGTGACTCGCAGGCCATTTGTAGGCCTGAGTGAAGAGTGTGCTCTCAGCAGAAGCAGCCTCTCAGCGCTTGCTACATTTTTTTCTTCCTTTCTTTTCTGAAAACAAGGCTTGCTATGTAGTTCAGGCTAGCTTTGAACTATGTACCCCAGGCTGGCTTCAGATTTGTGGTGATCTTCCTGCTCCCGCATCCCGAGTTCTGGGATTGCAGGCATATGCCTCCACACCTGGCTCCATTTTGGTCACCACACCCCTCTTTAGCCTCATCTACTTTCCTTGGGCTCTGTTATGTGTTGTGTCTTGATGTCCCCCAGAATCTCACACAGCCATATTGGGTCCTCTCAGAAGTAGCTGGATCTAGGGTGCGTGCTGCTGGGATCAATTCACTGTGCCATGCTAGGATTTGGGGTGTTCCACTCTGGGTATGAATACTACTGACATAAGGGTACACAGCCTGGATAGGAAATAAGGGACAGAAAGAAGGCTGCTGCGATTGCTTTCAGATGATTTTTAACTCCTTTGCTGTTTCGCTGCCTTCCGCTCACCATAAACTGTTTCTCCTCTGCGATTCCCCTCATGCCTGCCTTAGAGCCAGCCAGCTACAGACTGAAACCTTTACACACTGTGAACTTCGATAAACTTTTCCTCCTTTAACTTTGGGTGTTGGGTATTTTGTCTGAGAAATGAGAAAAGTAAGACAAGTTGAAAGTAAGACAGTCTAACACTATTTTTTTTTTTTTTTTTTTTTTTTTTTGGCAGAACCGGGTATTGAACTCAGGCCCTTGCACTTGCCAGGGAAGCACTGATTCCACTGAGCCATCTCCTCAGCCCCAGGTCTAACACTATTAACACTGGGTCTCATTGTTCTGTCATTGATAAATACCTTTACATCTGCTATTTTTTTTTTTTTCCTGGCTGGAGAGTAGTCTTCTTTCATCACGTCTAGCTGGAAAACTTGTACGCATCTTACAAGACCCAACTCAAAGACTCTGTCTTCTAGAAAGCTTTGTTTGTCACTCTTGTAGTTTTAATGTACGTTTATCATTATAGTTTTCCCATTGGGTCCTCTAGGGCAGAGACTGAGCTTAGATCATAGGTACAGGTGATATTTATCACAGTAGGTGCTCATTGATGGAGCTACACTCCTAATTCTTTTGGAGTTTCTTGCGGTGAAACTCCACCTTTCTTACTGTAAAAATCAGTCTTCACTTTTTTTTTTAATTCCTTTATTTATTACAGTGTCTTGCCACACATCATGGATTCTTTGTTTGCGGGGGTGGGGGGTGAGCTCAGCCGGCCCTGCGGGGAGGGGCTGGCATGGCATGTGGTGCTGGGGCTCGAACCGCGGTCCCTGAGAGGCGCTCTAGACCGCTGAGCTATCTTGCCAGCCTAGTCTTCACTTTTTTTTGCGGAACCAGGGATTGAACTCAGGCCCTTGTGCTTGCCAGGCAAGCACTTATTCCATTGAGCTCTCTCTCTAGCCTCAGTCTTCACTTTGCCTGTTTCTATATACAGAGACAATAAGTTTAATGTTGTAATAATTGCCAACACTCTGCTGATACCCACTGTGTGCCAGCAAATTTGCATTCATTGCGTTTCTTCACCCTACAAATGGGAAAATGAGGCTCTGAAAGGAATTCATTTGTAGAAAATCACAAAGCTCATAGTTAGAACCTGGGAGGCTGAGGCGGGGGTTCACCGTTAGTTCTACGCCAGCCTGGGTTACATAGTGAGACCCTGTGTCAAGAAACCAAAAAGCAAAACCAAACAGTTCATGAGGTAGTTAGAGCAGGACTGTGATACTAAGACCCAAATATTTTGTATTTAGTACACAGTTTGTATTCCAAAATCCTCTTCTTAAGGCAGGCCCTAGAAACTATTTTTCCCTGAAGTAGATCTAAATCTCCCCTGAGGCTGGCCATAAAGGAGCTCTCTGACCTAACCCTGGTCAGGTAGGAGGTCACAGGATCGGCTCATTCCTGGGGGTCCTATTCACACACCCTGGAGGAGGAATGCTGGAGATAGGCCAAGACTCTGCTCAGACAGGCCCGGTTGGGTGCGCCTGCGCGTGCTACTTGGATGCTAGCAATCATGCCTGAGCCTGCGCAGACCAAGAGGGTGGGGTGGGCCCCTCCCCTCCCCCCACAGCAACCAAGCAACACAGGTTCACTGAAGGCCGCACCAGAGGGGGGCGCAGAAACCCCGCACCTCTTCTCCAGTACCAGGCCCTCAGGATCTCTTTCTCATGCTAGGGAAGTGATGTGCCACTGAGTTACTATAACCCTCAGTAAGCCCTCTTATTTTACACACTCCTCCATCTTCAGAGCTTTGCTTTCATCCTCATCTCTCCTTGTCTCCTCCTGAGTCCTCTATCACCTTACTATTTCTTTTTCTTTTTGGTTTTTCTAAGACAAGGTCTCACTATGTAGCCCCGGTTGGCCTCAAACTCAGCAATCCTCTCCTGCCTCAGCCTTGAGAGTGCTGGGACTATAGGAATGTGACACCTCACCTGGCTTGACCTCTTAACTCCTGTCTACTGGCCTGAGAACATACCCTTTATCCTTCATTTAAAATAAGGCCTTTGGTCTCCCTGGAAAAGTGTGTGCTGGGCCTACAAAAGGTTTTGGGTTTGAGCTGTAGCACCAAATTTAAGAAAAAGTGCCCCTTGATTTGTATTTCATTATGCATATGTATATCCAGCCTCCTTCTGGAAGGAGCTCTCCAGGCTACAGGTACATTTGCTTGGCCGAGCAAGATTGGTTTCTTTGTTCGTTTGTTTCTATTGGAATTAATTTCCAACTTTTTTTTTCTTTATTTTTGTTTGTTTGTTTTGAGGTAGAGTCTTACTATGTAACCCAGGCTTGCCTTGAGTTTGAGTTGATCCTGCTGCCTCAGCCTCAGGAGTGCTGGGATTACAGGCATTTGCTTCCATGTCTGGCCCAATTTCCAGCTTTTAGAAGGATAGCTTTGGGCCTGGTGTGGTGGCATACACACTTGTAATCAGGAGGCTGAGGCAGGAGGATTGCCATGACTTTGAGGCTAGCTTGCGCTGTATTAAGTCCCCACCCCCCACTCCCCCCCAAAAGAGAAAAGGTAGTTTTGGGACAGAAGGGCACAGTGCATGGGAAGTACCACTGCTTGTGTTTGGTTGGGGCTGTAAGTCCAACCGGTGGTGCCTGTCTTTGGGGGTTACCATGGGCTCTGAGTCAAGGTCTTTTTCTTCTTTCTTATATTGAGGATTGGACCCTGGGCCTTCACAGTGAACCATAAGGCCACACTTTGAGATAAGGCTTTGATAAATGCCCAGGATGGATTTGAACTTGCAATGTTTCTGCCTCAGTGTCCCAGCACGCTGGGATTCCAGACGTGTACCACCACGCCCAGTCAGTTAAGATTTTAACATACATTTAGGAACCTGAACTAGTTTTTGGTTGGTTTAGACAGTAGCTGCTCCCTGATTAAGTTATCTTACCTCTCCCCTCCTCTAGCCCTCAACTCTTGTGATTAAATTTGGGACATCTCAGAATTTTCTCATACAGCAAAGATGCCCTGATTTATAGGAGGAGGATAAAGGTGGAGGCAGCTAGACAGACAGGGACAGGAAAGAGAAAATGACCAAGAGTTGATCTAGAGCATCTGGAGCAAAAAACAATGCTTAGAAAAACAGATCTGTGAGCCCAGAAAGACGGTCCTCAAGCTGGCCTCCTTGGTCCTCGGGGTGGAAGTTGGTGGGTGAGGAACAGCACCTTCTCTCCAACAAGTGAGGTAAAGGTAAGTGATTCCTTTTATGTTAATTTTTTTTTTTTTTCTTTTTCTGTGTGGTTCTGGAGATTTAACTCAGGGCTTTTGTACTGTGTATTTGCAACCCTTTTTAATTTTTCTTCTTTTTTTAAAATTTGAGACAAGATCTTGCTAAGTTATTAAAAGTTGCCAAGAGGGCCAGCCAGATAGCTTATCAGATTAAAGTGCCTGCTTAGGCAGATGCAGGGAGCGGGGTTCAATCCCTGAATCCCCGTATTGTGCTGGCCCTGCACCCAGGGCGTGCTGAGATGGTGATTGAGACTGGGCATGGTAGCATATTCCTGTAATATCAGTACTTGGAAGGCCGAAAACAGAAGAATCAATAAGAGTTTGATCTATGTAGTGAGATCCTATAGACCCTGTACTAAATATATTAAAAAAAAAATTGCCAAGATTGGATTCAAACTTGTGATTCTCCTGACTGAGATTCCCCAAGATAGTGGGATGAAGGTTTTGCAATATTTTTTTTTTTTTTTTTTTTTGTCTTTTTGAGACAGGGTCTCACTATGCAGTTCAGGCTGGCCTTAAGCTCACTTTGTACCTCAGGCTGGTCTCGAACTCACAATAATCCTCTTGCCTCAGCCTCCTGAGTGCTGGGATTACAGGCATGCGCCATCACGCCCGGCTGCAATATGTTTTAAAATACCATGGTGCCAGGGAGATAGTTCAGGGGTCTCAGTGCCTTCCTGGCAAGTGCAAGGACCTGGCTTTGATCCCTGGCACTGCATGCCCCATGCCAAGCTGGCCACTGAAACTGCATGTGGTGGTGCATTCCTGTAATCCCAGAGCTGGTGAGGCTGAGGGAAGAGGATCAGTACAAGTCTGAACTGTGTAGTGAGACCCTATAGCAATTAATTAACTGATTAAAAATAAAATAGCATGACCGTCTCAATTGGCGCAGAAGAAGCCTCTGACAAAAGCCAGCATCCACTCATGACAAAACCCTGGCGAGGCCCCTATGTTCTCTCTTGCATGGTGGTCTACCTTTGTGCTGTAGGTGTGCTGCTTTTCCTACTTTTACTTGACCCAAACTCTCTTGGTAGAGGCAGGAAGATCACTGTGAGTTCCAGACCAGCCTGGGCTACAAAGTGAGTCCAAGGCCAGCCTGAACTACATAGTGAGACCCTGTCTGAAAAAAGACAATATACAAAAAACAAAAAGTGACAAAAAAAGAAGAAAGAAATTAGGAAAGCAATACCTTTCACATTAGCAATAAAAATTAAGTACCTATGGATGGAGACATAGCTCAATGGCATAAGTGCCTGCCTGGCAAGTGCAATAGTACTGATTTTGATCCCTGGTAGTGAAAAAAACCCTAGAAATTAACCTAACAGTACTCTGGAAAGGGAGATTGAAGAGGACAACAGAGAATGGAAAGCTAGTTAGGCATGGTGGTTCATGGCTGTAATACCAGCACTTGGGAGGCTGAGGCAGAGGATTGTTGTGAGTTCAAGACCAGCCTGGCTAAATAAGTAAAACGTGTCTTAAATGGAAAACCAGTGGGATGTTAATCTTGTTTCTGTATAGGTAGAATCAGTATAGTGAAAATGGCCATACATCCAAAGCTGATATCAAATATAATGCAATAAAGAAAACAATCCTAAAATTGATATGGAACCAAAAGAGACGTAGAGTAGCAGAACCAATTCTGGACAACAAGGGCGAGGCAGGGTGCATCATAATCCTATGCTTCAAATTATGATATAAAACTACAGTGATAAAACCAGCATGGTACTGATAAAAAAGACACATGGATGAATGGAATGAAACAGAGGATGCAGAAACAACTCCAAGTGCTTTCAAATCTTCCAATCTTTGACAAAGGGGCCAAACGCATATGCTGGAGAAAAGATAGCTTCTTTAGCAAATGATGCTGGGAAACCTGACTGTCCACATGCAGAAGATTGAATCCAGACCCATATCTCTCACTATATACTAAGCTAAAATCAAGATGGATTAAAGAGCTGGACTTAGTGGTACTCACCTGTAATCCCAGCACTCGAGTCTGAAGCAGGAAGATTGTGGTGAGGTCAAGGCCAACCTGGGCTTCAAAATGAGTGTAAGGCCAACCTGAACTGCACAGTGAGACCCTGTCAATAAAAGAATCAAAGATTTAAATAAGTTTCAAAACAAAAACACTTAATCTGCCACAAGATAAAATAGATAAAAACTCCTGATGACATACATATACATAGGCAAGGACTTTTTGAACGGAATCTCAATTACACAAGAGATAAAACCAAGAATCAACAAGTGGGGTCATATAAAATTAAATAGCTTCTGCACAGCAAAGCAAACAACCAGAGTGGAGAGATGCTCTACAGAATGGGGAGCCAGGGGTGTGGCTCAGTGGCATAGTGCCTGCCTGGTAAGTGTGAGGTCCTGAGTTTGATTCACAGTAAAGTGAGGAGATAGATAGATAGATAGATAGGTAGATAGATAGATAGACAGACAGACAGAGACAGACAGACAGACAGACACACACACACACACACACACACACACACACACACACAGGAGCAAATTCTTGCCAGCTATTCTGCAAAGGACTAATATCTAGAATATATAAAGAACTAAAAATATTAGGCCTCCAAAGCAAAATGTCCAATCAAAAACTGAGCAACCTATGTGAACACTTCTCAGAAGAAGAGATACAAATGGCAAATAAATACATGAAAAAGATCCGGGCGTGGTGGCGCATGCTTGTAATCCCAGCACTCGGGAGGCTGAGGCAGGAGGATTGTTGTGAGTTCGAGACCAGCCTGAGCTACAAAGTGAGCTTAAAGCCAGCCTGAACTGCATAGCGAGACCCTGTCTCAAAAAGACAAAAAAAAAAAAAAAAAAAAAAAAAAAAAAAAAAAAAAAAAAACATGAAAAAATGTTTGACATCTCTGACCATAAGTGAAATGCAAATTAAAACAACACTGAAGATTGTATCTTATTCCAGAAAGAATATCCATTAGTAAAAAAATTGACCAATAACCAAGTTTGGTGAGGCTACGGGGGAAAAGGGACCATTGTGCATTGTTAAAAGGATTGTAAAGTAGTGCAACCATTGAGGAAATCAGTATGGAGATGCCTCAAAAAACTGGAATAAGAAATTCCATTTGACCTAGTTATTTCCTTTTTATATCAAAAAAGGAAATAACTTTTTATATCAAAAATATAATTCTTTACAGAAGAACTTCTGTAAAGAGTTAGAGACGTCAGAATACAGTCATAAATACATATCCATGTTTATAGCTACTTCTTGGAGTGGCCTATGTGTCTAATATAGTTGAATGGGCAATGGTCTACTACTTCGCCATAAAGAAGGATAAACTTGGGCTAGGGAGATAGCTCAGTCATCTAAGCACCTGTCTGGTAAGTGCAAGGACCTGGGTTCGATCCCCAGTTCCACATGCTGTGCTGGTCACCGAAACCAGGTATGGTGGCACACAGCTGACCAAGTGCTTAAAGCTGCATGGCTTCTTTTATATGAGGAAACAAAAACAAAGAGCAAAGTGAAAAATAGATTATGGAAAATCAGAGAGGGAGGAAGGAGGGAAGAGGAGGGAGAAAATGCAGGTGGGAAGGGAGGGAGGGGGAAGGGACATGAAAAGAATCAGGATGTGTGCTGTACACATACCAACCCCAGGATGAATGTGGTCCTTAGGTACCACAAACATGTACTAATAAAAATTTTTAAAAATAGTTGTTTTTTTTTTTACTTTTTAAAAAATAATTTGATTGAGAAACAAATAGCAATGAGATAGTTTCAAAACTGATTAGTAGGACAGTTTCAATAATTAATACATTGCATATTGTTGTCTTAGTAGTTATTCCTTGTACAAGATGCAGACATGATATCCTGCCCCAAAACACTATTAGGACAAATCCTTCTATTCATTGAATTAAGAGAATGTAGCTGTATGTCTATCCCAACTATTTTGAATATACAGTTACAAAATGGTCCTTCATTTGTATCCCCTTTTTTTGTTTAGTTTTGTCAGAGAAGGGTATTACATTGTCATTTAAATATTGTAAGTGTGTGAATTCAGAAAAATATTCCAATATAGTCCAGTAGACCATAATAGTAGTGGGTTTTCCATAAGACTGGCAATGTCAGAAGTTGTTGGCTTGAGCCTTTTACAGCTCAGCATATTAATATGGCTTTACTTTTTATACGTCATTTTTTTTACACTTAGAATACATATTGCAAAAAATATTAAAAGCTATTAATGATGACTGTTCTTCCCACCTGTCTCCATCTGCCCAGTTCCCATCTTCAGCCCCTCCACCCTCAGGACCATTTGTGTGCTTTATTTTTGTTGCAACCATGGATACCACTTTGGCAGCTGGGGCCGTCAGACAGCATGTTGGCTATGCTGGCTGGGCCACGTAGGGTACAGCTCAGTGCAGTTGGTTGGATGTAAGAGAAATAAATAATCCTTCATCAAAGACAGAGAACAGTTAGAATTTGCTGACGGCTTTCCTTCTGAATATGGGTGAGAGCATTTCCAGAGGAAAGAAGTTGTTCGAGTTAAAGTGTGAGATGGTGCTTACGATGGGCTGAAGTGCTGCCTCCTCCACGGATTAACTCCTATATTGAAGCCCTAGATATTCCACATGCATCTATGATAATGTCGGGAGGTGGCACCTTTTGTTTTGTTTTTGTTTTTTGAGACAGAGCCTGTATGTAGCAGAGGCTGGCCTCAAACTGCAGTTAATCTTCTCCCCCTCCTGAGTGCTGGGACTGTAGGTAGGAGCCACCTCATCCTGTTTGGAAGTGATGCCTTGTAGAAGCTATTAGGTGTAGATGAGCTCATGAGGGTGGGGCCCTATGGGATGGGATCAGCATCCTTATAAGAGGAACAAACCAGAGCTCTCCAGTCCTTTCACTTGGGGACATACCAGGATGACAGCGGACTGCGAGCCAGAAAGGTGCCTGTGAAGGAACTCTGCCACTGCTGGTCTTAGCGCTCTGGGCTCCAGAACTGTGAGAAATCATTTTATGTTTTTAATTATCTTCCCTGAGCTCCCAGTCTATGATATTTTGTGCAGTGGCCTGAGCCCGAGGACCAAGAAGCTAAAAGTTTCACTTCTTTGGAACTTGCGTTTTCTAGACCTTTGCAAGTGGGGTCTGAATTTTTGTATTTGAAAATGTGAGTAACTCAAAGAGGTTGAGGACCAGAAGGAAGGATCTGTGGATGGGAAACAGTGGTTGGCTCCAGAGACAGAACAGGTAAATGCTCAACTTCCGTGGTAACTTCAGAAACTTAGATCACTTGTGCCCTGGCAGTGGCTAAACCCTTCCCTGGGAGGACCCTAGGGAGAAGGCATGGATCAGAAAGCTGAGTTGTTCAATTCCAGGTGAACTAGCCCAGTTCACTCTGTGTGTTCCTGTGAGGTAAAGGGATGCCCCTCAATATCACTTCACTTGACCTTGCCAGTTACTGAATTTGCTTGAAAGACAATCCACCCTCTCCCAGACTGGTCTTCACACCACAGCCTCGACTGCAGGATTAGATTCCTTTTGCCTTACTTAACCTCAGGTGCTGCCAGAATAGCTTCTGCTTTGCTAAATCGCTTCTTACAGTCTTGTGGGCTGTTGTTTCCATGGCTGGAGGTGACAGAAATAGAGGGCAAGTCACTGTTGAGTCTTGCAGGCATTAGATGTAGATCTATCTTTTGTTGTTGTAGAGTCAACCCCGTATCTTCATGCTGAGCTCAATCTCACTCACTTTTGTTTTATTTTGAGGGAGTCTCTTCATAAACTGCCCAGGTGGGACTCATACTTGCAGTCCTCTTGCCTCAGCCTCCCAGAGTGGTAAGGAACATATAATTCCCTCATTCTTTCTTTTTTTGAGTTACTGATATTGCAGCTCTCCTTGGCAAGCTCTTCTTCTAAGTGCTACTTAGAGTACAGAGGTCAATTAGATAAGGATCCTGGTCTTCCTGATGCTTAGAGTCTCAAGAGAATGAGACAATAAATAAGGGACTATATGATAAAAAAGCAAAGCACGTAGGCAGTTAGGAGATGGGCAAAGAGCCCTGAAAGTCATATAAGGGACACCAGGAAGGCTGGGGGGAGGCAAAAGAACAAACAAGAGGACAGGGTGGCCTTGGTGGGGGGGAAGAGGAGCTCCCCACAGGCATGTGGGGAGGTGGGTGAGTTGTTTGTAGGGTTCTGGAGGAACAGATTTCCAGAAGAGAGGACTGATGACTCAGTGCCCTAAGGCAGGAGCAGTGCTGAGGGGCCAAGTGGGAGGATTCTATTAGTGGGTGTTCTGGTTTGAATTGTGTCCCCTTATCGTATGTTGAAATCCTAATTCCCAGGACACTAAGGGAAATTTTGACACAGCCATACACGCAGCGAGAACCCAGTGCAAAGATGGGTGCAGAGATTGGGCGCTGCTGTGGTAGATCAAGGGGTTTCACCAGTTGCCCAGCAGCCTCCAGGAGCTGGGGGTGGTGCACGGGATGGGTCAAGTTGCCCCACATATTTCTTGAAGAGAACAGCTCTCTGACTCCGTGATCTTGGAATTCCCGCCTCTAGGACTGTGGGACAGTAAGTTCGTACTGTTTCAGCCACTCAGTTTGTGGTGCTTTCTCATGGCAGTCCTAGTAAACAAATACAGTGAGTAATGAAGTGGGATTGGGGGAGAGGCAGAGGGAGGCCTTGAAGAGCATTTCAGGGCTTTAGCTTTTATAAGATTCACTTGTTTTTGTGAAATTATTTTATTTATTTATTTATTTTTGAACTTTCTGCAAAGCTTTATTCCAGAGGGGCTCAGTCATCCTTGGCAGCTGCCTTCCTCATGGCGGCCAGCACGTTGCTCAGCTCCTCACGCTTCCTCTTGGTGCAGATGTGTGTTCTCACCTTTTTCTTGATGAATCTGAGGGTGTGCTTTTCCTTGGAGACCTTGAGCAGCTCCATGGCCTGCTCCTCATAGGGGGCGAAGCCGCACACCTCCTGGATCATGTCCCACATGAACTTGGTGTATTTGGTGAACCATCCTTGACAGCTGCTGTGCCTTGGTTTTGCCCACATTCTTAGTCACCTTGTGGCCCTTGTTAAGGCCAATGGCCATGGGATAGCATGGGGCCATGGCTAGTGTTCTTCAATGGCAGCTGTGGTGGAAGGCTGTGAAATTAAATTTATTGCAAAAGTTCAAGCATTGTTAAACATTAGCAAACTATTATGGTTTATATGTAGATGTCTGCTTCAAGTTTTGCACTCACAGGTGGCTTTGGGAGTGCCTGAATAATGGGGGT
This sequence comes from Ctenomys sociabilis, assembly GCA_004027165.1. NCBI lineage: Eukaryota > Metazoa > Chordata > Mammalia > Rodentia > Ctenomyidae > Ctenomys > Ctenomys sociabilis. Next base: position 51,402 of record PVKA01005997.1, on the reverse strand, counting down.
ATGATACTCGTCAGTGGCTTAGTCCACTGCTGAGTTTGTAGCTAAATGTGACGCTGGGAGGTGAAGGATGGTTAGAGGAGGTGGGCCACTGAGTGTGACCAGGAAGGATTGTCTCCCTCTCTCCTCCATCCCTTGAACTCTCCTTTCCACCATTGGGCCATGAGCTCTTTCTTCTCTGTCAAGTCCATCTGCCATGCTGCCCCAGCTTGGAGCCAGCCAACTTTGGACCCAAAGCTCTACAAACTGTGAACCAAAGGAGACATTTCCTCTTTAGAGCTCTGGGTGTCAGGTATTATGTTCCAGGAACAAGAATGTAATTAAGACAGATTTTGATACCAGGAATAGGGGTGCTGCTGCAGTGCTGGCTGAACATGAGGTTCACAGTGCTATGCACCTCTCTTGCAGGAGGACTTTGCAAAGATTTAGAGGTGCTAGCTGGAGAAGCAGCCCTGGAATGTTGTGAGCTGAGCCTGGTGTGAGATTCTTGTCAGAGCTCAGAAGACCAGAATGTTGATAGAAATGCAGCTGGTAAAGCCCAAGTTGAGGAGGTTTAGTTGGGAGCTAGAAAGACTACACTCGCAGTTCAATTCCAGGCCCTGTGTGTTGTGCATTGGCAGAACAATTTTCTACATTTTTCTGATGTCCTGAGACTTTAGGACAGACTGAAGTAAAGGGCAGCAATCTAACTCAGCAGCTGAAATTTTAAGGCATCCAGCCATTGAGGCAGTGGTTTAGGTACATTGGGGACTTTTAGCCAGATATAGGTTAAGAATCAAGAGCAAGTAGCACTGCTAAATTATTTTAGAGGTTTTGAGTTTGGCCCAAAAGGAAACCTCCAGTAAAGTTGAGTAGCAGAGACTGATCAGGCCCCTGACCTCCTAAATGCTATGGTAAAGGCTTAAATGAAAAAAAAAGAAAAGTAACCTGACTTTGGGGGAGTTCAGGAAGGTCAAAATTCTCTGGGAGCCAAGGCCTCAAAGCTTCTGGATCTCATATTTATTGGGTTTTTCAAACAAAGAAAAGGGTTAGCTGAAGTAAAGGCAGGAAACTGAGCAGGACCTTGGGAAATGTAGATCAAAGACTTCTCCAAGCAGTAAATTTTGCCAATTAAGAGGACTGTCCCACCTCTAAGGTTGACTTTTATAGTAGGAGCCAAAGGGATGGAGCTGCAGTCTTTATCTGAAGAATTGGTGCCAGAGCCAGGTGTCCTTGGCTGTAGCTTCATCTTCTCTCTGAGGTGTCACAGGGTCATGAACCAATATGGGCCTCAGCTGTGACTTTTAGGGTGGAAAGTTATACCTACTGCACACCAGCCACTGTTCTCTGAGCAAATCACTTAGGCCTGGGACAGATTCATAACTAAATATAGAAAGCCAATTGATTAATTTTAAATCCTGCTCAGAGCCATTTTGTAGTGGTCTCCATCAGTTGGGGCCATTAAAAGTGGAGTGAAGGACAGCTTGTTTACTGTGGTCAACCTGTAATTCCCTGCTGAACTAAACTAGCATGGTACTGGGTGTGAGAGGCCCACCTGAGAATTGTTGCCAGCAGTGTAAGAGGCAGAACTGGGAAGCTATTAAAAGCTGTTTGGGCCGGGGAGATGGCTCAGTAGAATAAGTGCTTGCTTGGCAAGCACAAGGTCCGGAGTTCAACCCCCACAAAAAAAAAAAAAAAAAAAAAAAAAAAAAAAAAAAAAAAAAGCCATTTGGATCTTTAGTGTGTGGACAGCATATAATTCTTTGGGTGCTTCATTATAAAATAACCTTATAAAATATGTGTCCTGTATTGTATTGTTCCCCTTGCAAAACTCAAAACTATGACAGTTATTTAAAAATAACATTAAAAAGAAGCAAAATACTTTGGATTTGGACAATACAAAGGATGCCTTGAAAAACTGACCTCACCCCTTTCCGCCTCAAGGGTGGAAAAGGGAGACTTTGCTTGGGGAAGAGAGCCTCAAGGCATCATGCTCCAGAAGGACTCTACCTGGGCAAGGGAACTGATTCTCTGAGATTCACTCTGCTGTGCTCAGTGATGCAGGCACGTGGGGCCTCTGCAACCATCAGGAAGATGCGAAAGGACTCAGTTACTGCTCTAGCTGGTGGCAACTTGTCATCATTCATGCACTGGTTTTAGGCACATGCACAATGGAAGGGTGGTGGGGTATGAAGGACTCTACCTAGATTTCGGAAGAGAGCCAGTGCGTGAAGCTGTGAGTGTGAAGCTGAAAGTGCAGTGGAAGCTGGAGAAGCCAGGAGCGTGGGTCATCTGAGAAAAGCTGCAAGCAGTGAGCAAAGCCAGCCCAAGATGACCACTGTAACCACCAGTGGAGCTGTAGTTGGAGCTGCCCAGGCAGTGTGATATTCATATTTCACTGGAAATTGCCCAGGGCTGGACTTGGAACTAGGGGAGGCAGTGTGTTCCCTCCTAGATTTCTGTTTTGCTTCAGGACCATTCTTTTCCATCGCCTTATTTCTTAGTTTTCGAACAAAATGTTTACACTGTGCCTTTGTGTGTCTGCAGTGTTTAACTTTCTTTTGATTTTCACAAAGGCTTACAGCTAAGAGCTTTCTTTAAATGTCAGAGGAGACTTTGCACTTGGAGTTTTCGGCAATGTTGAAACTGTTAGGATTTTGACAACTCTTAGAGATGGACTAAAAGCATTTTTTTTTTTTTTTTTTTTTTTTTTTTGGTGGAACCGGGGATTAAACTTAGGCCCTTGTACTTGTCAGGGAAGCACTTATTCCACTGAGCCATCTCCCTGGCAACTAAAAGCATTTTTGCATAAAGGGATGTGCATAAGTCTTTTGGGAGTTGGGGCAGAGTGTTAATATATATATATTTGATAAGCTATTTCATGTTCATGGAAGAATCAATGTTAAAATGCCCATACTGCTTAAAGAGATCTATGAGTTAAATGAAATCCCAAATGAAAATACCAATGACATTGTTTTTAAAAGTCTTTTAAAAAAGTTGATACAGGGTTGTGTAGTAATCCTCCTGTCTCAGCCTCCCTAGCATTGGAATTACAGACCTGCACTACCACGCCCAGTTTCAGGGCAGCACAGCATGCCCAGGGGGTCAGGGCTGGCATGACATTCAGTACTATGGATTGAACTTAGATCCCTGGGCTTACCAGGCAAGTGCTTAGACCATCAGGCTATGTCCCAGCTTGACATTCTTTTTCTTTGGTGGAACTGTGGATTGAATTCAGGCCCTTGAGCTTCCCAGGCAAGTGCTTATTCTACTGAGCCATCTCCCAGCCCCTCAGTCTGATATTCTTTACAAAAGTAGAAAAAACAATCCTGAAATCAATATGGGACACAAAAACTCCCAAATAGCCAAAGCAACCACGAGCAAAAAGAACAAAGCCAGAAACAGTACACTAATAACTTCAAAATACTTCAAGCCTATAGTACAAAAACCAGGATGATATTGGCATAAAAACAGATGTAGAACAGAATAGTCTGGAAGTAAATCCGTGTGTCTGCAGCCAGCTGATCTTTGACAAAGGTGCTAACAAGACTGACTGGGGAAAGGATGGTCTTTGATAAAGGATGCAGTGAGAATTGGATATCCAGCTGCACAAGAATGAAGCTAGATTCTGATTTCTCATCAGCTACAAAATTCACCTCAAAATGTACTAAAGACATAAATGTAAGACCTGAGACTGTGAAAGTAATAGAGGAAAACATAGCAGAAACACATTATCATTATTATTATTATTATTGTTGTTGTTTTATCTTTTTTTTTTTTTGTATTTTAGGGAAGGGTCTACAGGGTGTTCAGGGTCTCACTACTACATCAGACTCGTAGTGATCCACCTATTTACAGCCTCCCAAGAGCTGGGATTACAGGCGTGTGCCACCATGCCAAGTCTCAATTGCCATCTCAGCATGCCCTGGGGGTGGGGGCAGCACAGCCGATCCAGGGATTAAACCCCTGGCCCCTGCACCTGCTTGTAGGCACTTTAATCTGCTGAGCTATTTGGCTGGCCCTTATTTTGTCTTTTTGAGACAGGGTCTCACTATGCAGTTCAGGCTGGTTTTGAGCTTACTTGATAGCCCAGTCTGGACACAAACTTGCAACGATTCTCCTGCCTCAGCCTCCAGAGTGCTGGGATTACAAGCATGTGCCGCCTATAATAGAAACACTTTAGAATGGGCAAGAATTATTAGCATATGACCCCTGAAGCACAGGAAACAAAAGGAAAAAGACAAATGGGATTACATCAAATGAAATATGCGCAGTGATGGAAGAGGCAACCTACCTCTTGGGAGAAAATATTTGCAAACTATATCTAGCGAGGACTTTGTTATGGTTTGTGTGGAGATGCTCTTCCAAAGCCTCCTAGAGTCATGGGTGGACATCTAGAGTTTGTGGTTAATTCATGATCCAATGTTGGGATTATGGACGTGAGTGCTGCACTTGCCCTGTGGAGAGCCTTACTGCAGAATAAGGCAGGAAAGGAGGCTTGCTCGCTGCCCCTGTGCCTCCCTCTGCTCTTGCTGTTTTGCTGTTTTCTACCACCATGAACTGCTGCCATGTGCCACTCCGCCTTGCAGCCAGCTGAGTATGGACTGAAATCTCCACAAACTGTGAGCTAAATAAACCCTTCTTTAATTCTAGGTACTGGGTATTTTGTTTCAGCAATGAAAGAAGAGTAACTGAGGCAGGATTGATACCTAGAATATATCTACAATTCAATAAAAACCCCAAGTAGCCCAACTGAAAATGTGCAATGCACCGAAATAGACATTTCATAAAAGAAGCATACAAATGGTAGATAGGCATATGAAAAAAGGTGCTCAATATCACCGGTGGGTTTAGAAATGCAAATCAAGACCACAATGAGCTGTTACCTCACTCCAGTTAGAACAGCTGTTAGCAAAAAGAGGAGACATAATGCATGTTATTGAGGATGCAGAGAAAAGGGAATCTTTGTACACTGTTGGTGGGAAGGTAAACTAGTGCAGCCATTATGTGAAGCAGTATAGAGGTTTCCCCCAAAATTAAAAATGAAACTGTCGTGTGATCCTGCAATTCCACTACTGGGCATATGTATTCAAGGGAAGTAGAATCCCTGTCTGAGGGCCATCTGCATGCCCACATTCATCGCAGCACTATTCACAACATCCCCAGAATGGAAACAGCCTAAGTATGCATCAATAGATGAATGGGTAAACGCGGTACACATGTACCAGAGGTTCCACTGCCACAAGAGGGACGACGTCCTGTGATAGGTGACACACTGGATGAAACTAAGGAAGTGTCATGCGATCTCATTCATGTGTATTTTTCCCTTTAGCTTTTTTGAGACAGGGTCTCGCGACATCTTCCCAACTGGCCCTGAGCTCACTTTGCAGCCCAGGCTCGCCTCAGACTCACAGCAGTGTGCCAGCCTCAGCCTCCCAGATGCTGAGATGATAAGTGTGTGCTACCACACCCTCTGGCTATCCTGTTTTATAGGGCCTCTATAAATGCTTTTGAAGAACACTGAAATGATTGCTGTTTTATTGTTACAATCAACTGTGATAAACTTTTTATCAGTTCCTTCCCTTCCTCTCCCCTTCCCCCTTCTTCCTTCACTTCCTCTCCTCACATGCAGTGGAACTACAGAGCTAAAGAATCTGCATTTTAAACTATTCTGGGTACTCATTGAGAGGAGGTTTGTGTAAGACAGTTAAAAGTGACTGAACACTTAGCATCTGTGAAGACCTTAACATGTATTAACTCATTGATTCTTATGTTGATTCATTGAATAAGGCCCTGCCTTATTTATTTATTTATTTATTTTATCTTAGGAGCACACATTCATTGCGTAACATGTTATAATTGAATAGAATGTATTTAGTGCGGTGTATGATGGCGGTCAGATGAGTCAGCACTTCCCTCTCTTTAAACATGAGGTCTTTTCAATCCTCCCATGATCGTGCTCGTTAATGCTGCACGGTGCGATATTTTAATACACACGTGGGTACAGTATGTACTAATCAAATCGGGGTAATTAATATCACAGACTAATCAAGTACAGCTGACATTTGAATCACAGCCTGTCTGGCTCCCAAGAGAGATTTCTGGGTCCTCCGTGAGCATTTCTGAATTTGTTCGGGTAGGGAATCTTTCAATTGGATCCTCAAGGGCCCACTGGTAGAGGTTCTTCTCCATCTTCCCCTGGAGCTCTGCTCTCAGGACAGGACCAGGAGGACGGCCCTTGGCCAACTTGTTCTCTATTCTCTTGTCGCAGTCACCCCAGGCCACAAGAGCAGCCACGTCTGACTCACGGACCCTTTCCCTTCTCATCTGCTATGACTTCTGGTTTCTAGAGCTTTCAGTGGCAAGACCTATTAGCAGCAGGTTTAACTCAGCTTGAACTAGTCTTGGTAATGAAGAGAATTTACTGGTTTGTGTCATTTTAAAGTACAGAGAGAGGCTGGGCACGACTTGGTCAGGGCCTGGCTGCCCCTCTCATTCTGCCCTCCTCAGCGTTTGTTGCTGTTCACCTTTGCATTGGTGTTGCCATTCCTGGGGGCAGAGTGGCGGCCAGATGCCACAAGAGAATACATTAGCTTTTTCACAGGTACTGAACTGACATCCCGACCGTTGCTCTGCTTGGCTTGGCTTGCCTTAGGTTGCATATGATCCCTCTGAAGCTGTCGCTATGGAGATGAGGATGCCACAGGGAGAGGGGACAGACCCTTTGCTACCTTCCTTTCCTCCACTGCGATCTGCAGAGCCAGATGGACCCCTCAGGAGGGGTGTGAGGAGATGCCTAATGGGCATCGCAGCTGGCACAGGGCCGAGGGAGGTGCATTTTCTGCATATCGCGCTGATCCGGTGGAAGCCGCCTCGGGGGAACCAGAGTGGAGAGAACAGCACCCCACAAAGTGCCCCCGCACTTTGCCAGATGACTGCATCCGCGCTGCACCCATCACAGTCAGCACGGGGTGTTCAGCTCGGGGAACGCTTTCCCACGAGGAACACAACAGCTCGGAGTAAGAGGAGCAGTTGTAAGTGAGAGTACAGTGCAGAAGGTGCGGTGGGTGGGCTGATGACGGGAGCCTTTCCAGCGGGAGCATCTATTCTACCTCCCCGCTTTCTCCAGGGAAATGTTCGTTCCTACCACAGATGCTCTTCCGCCCTTGTCTTCGGGAAACCAGGGTGCTCATCCAGATGGGCTGCTTTCTCTTCACTCCTGGGCTTCAGGGTAGAACAGATCAGACCTTTCCCGAGTCCACGTGATTTGTTGCTGTAGGGGAGGTTATGAACTAACTTGACCAAGAGGGTAGGAAAAGCAGAAGGGAACTATCTGGAAAGAAAAACTGGTTTTGGACATGACTTCTCTTGACCCTGATCTTTCCCAATGGGTAGCATGCAAGTGGCTCACTGTATGGAGGCTGCTGCCCCCTTGTGGTCAAACGGCTTTCCCCGTGGCCTCTGTTTGCTTCTAACTGCACATGGATGTACCATCTGTAGTCTAGACCTCACTGTTTCTTTTCTCCTGTGTCCCCAGTCACCGTTCCTGGCCTTGAAGCTTCCTTTTTCCCTTTGATGACTAATGAATGGATGTCTCTTCCCTTCTGGGACTACCCCATTTCCTGGTCCTTTGTAATCAAGGCAGCAGATTTCCATCAAAGATCAGCAAAAGTTGTGGAGGGTGGGTAGCCCCAGGACAATCGTCTCCTTATTCTTCCTACCTCTACAGATGTAGAAATGTGATAAGAACCCAGGAGGAGAGCATGACTTAGCTTGGACTCCGTGCCCAAGAGTGGCATGATTGTAGGCATCAGCAGCACACACATCTGGCATTTGTGGCAGGGCCAGGATTTACAACCCCGTGACCAGTGTTGACTTCAGACAGCAGAAGAGGCTGCGCAGGCGTGCTACCAGCCAGATCTGCCTCACTGTAAGAAAGTGAAGCTTTCAGTCGTGCTCTGTGGGCTGATCGGGGCGGACACTCTGGGTGGTGCTGGTGATCCAAGCTCATGAGCTTCATCTCACATCATTTCTTCCCCAGCCACTGGCTGAGCATTAACTGTCTCTGGCAGATGCCACATAGCTGCATCAAAGCGGGGCCTTGCTGTCTAGTAGCTCACAGTGAAGGTGAGAGGCCTGACCTTCCTACAGCACAACAGATCTTGCCTTATAGTGGAGACGTGGTTTCAGAGCTGGAGGAAAGAAGCCAGGGCACAGGCTGGTTAGTTGCTGGGGGTCACAGTTTGGTTAGCTGCTGAAGGTCTCAGGTTGGTTCCATAAAAACCATCCTTCACTTTGGATGGGAGCAGCAGTAACAGCCCGCAACTCTTCTGCCACCAGTGTCCCAGGCCTCAAGCTTTCTCTGCCCTATAACTGGACTCTAGGACTGGCTCAGGCCCCAGGTGCAGAGCCATTTGAGGAGATCAATAATCATCAGTAACAGTTTGTGCAAAAGGGGAGAGTTGATTTTTCCTCCATATTTTCTACAGGCCACCCCAAAGAAGCCTAAAATTTAACTAAAATCTATTTGCCTGCTTTCCAAATATAGAAGAGCTGGAGTCCTCTGTCTCTGCCCTCAGCCAACCCCTAAGTCCTCCTACCATAGACTCCTTCTGAGACATGGGTATAAAAGGCCAAATCCTTTCCATATTGATTACTTTTTATTTCTTACTGATTTGGGTTTTTCTTTCTTTTTACCTTTTTTTTTTTTTTTTTTTTTTTTTGGTACTAGGAATTAAACTTGGGATCTTGTGCTTGCCAGGCAAGTGCTGTACCACTGAGTTGTAACCCCAGCCCCTAATTTTGGAAGTTTTTTTTTTCTGGAAGGATAGTTGCTATGTATGTAATTCAGGTTGGCCTTGAGCTCACCATGGATCCCAGGTTGGCCTCAAACTTGTGGTGATCCTCCTGCCTCAGCCTCCCAAGTGCTGGGATTACAGGTCAGTGCCACCACACAGTTAGGTTTTCAAAACTGAACTTAAGACCCTACCACAGCTTAAATTCCCACACCTTTTAATATTTTTCTTTTGATTTTTGTACTGGGGATCGAACTTGGGACCTTGTACTTGCCAGTACTATTTTTAGTTTTGAGGTAGGGTCTTGCTAAGTTACCCAGGCTCGCCTAAATCTGGGCCTCTGCTGCCCAGCCTCTGAAATAGCTGCTATTACAGGCATTGCCACCACACCCAGCTCAACTTTACTTTTGTCAGGAACACTAAAAGTTTCCAAAGGCCATCTACTAAGGAATTTGGGGAGCAAATGATAAAAGTGATCATTACAGAGTGGAGAATTCAGACACTGGAACTTTAACTCCAACATCATACCTGGTAATCTGACCTGCTCATACAGATCCCTGGAGTCTCTGATGGGCTGGGATCCTATATTAATCTGTTCCTTAAATGCAGACATGGGTGGGGCTCAGGAGGGAGGCATGGTCATGTGGTTTCTCAATTTCGCTTTATTCATCTAGTTCCCTTTGTGAGATCACTCTGCTCTCTGAGCTGCTGTCTTCTACAATCAGATACACTTGGCTGGTGCCTCAGGTAGGAAGCCTCCTATTTGGCAGGATTTTGTTTGGGGTACAAGGATTTAACTTTATTTTAGGACATGGACTCATTTCTATGGGACCTGGGATGGCCTCCTCCCCTGGGACTATGTATTTGATCCTGACCTCTGAGGTGGTAGTGGTTGATGTCAGGAGACCATAGGCTCATCATCCTTTCTTCTGTGGGACAGAAGTTGACAGTTGTCCAATTTGATGTCTATTGCTTTATCCTAAGATTTTTGTCTTCTATGGAAATGCAAATGCTGTCAAAGAGAGAATATACTAGAATGTGTGAAGGAGCTCCCCACTAGAATGAATTTATCAGTGTGCTAGACCTAGAAGCCAATAAGAAGTTGGATTCTCTGTGTCTCATCACTGTACAGAGAGAAAATGGAAATCTGTAAGGAAAAGGGGTGCCGGGCAAGATCACTCAGGAGAGAGTGGGCCCCAGGGTCCAGATCACCCCTGGATAACTTTGGAGCTATTCTCTGGAGAGTCCTGGGGGCTTGGGAGTGCTGTGTGGGTGGCTGTCTAGGCAGAGAGAGTAGCATGTAATCCTCTTTCCCTCAGCGACTCAGCTTTGATCTGTTCACAGGTTGCATTTCTGGGATTTTAACTATTTCATGATTAAAAATAACATCTTGAAAACTGCTGAGTATGGATATATGGGAGGGGGGGTGGAGTTTAAGGACCAAGATAGAGATTTTGTCCTTTCCCTTGCTTAAATTTTCTTTAGACATAGGACCGAAATATTGACTTGTCATTTAAGACAGGCTTAAAATATAGATCGTCCCCATCTTCTGTTGGTTTGACCCATTAGTTTTGACTTTACCAACAACCATCCTGTTTGTTGTTTACTGAATATTGTATATTGAATACAATATTCAGTAAATTACATTAAGAGCTGGGGAGATAACTCAGCAGCATAAACACTTGCCTGGCAAATGCGAGGTCCCTGGAACCACATGCCAGGCTGGTCCTGCAATCAGGTGTGGTGGTACATGCCTGTAATCCCAGCATGAGGGAGGCTGAGACAGGAGGATGACTATGAGTCTGCATAGCAAGACCCTGTATCAATCAATTAAACAATCAAAATAAATAAATTATATTAGATGTTCAACACTTCATAATAAAATAGGCCTTGTGCTAGAGGACTTTTTCCCCAACTGTAGGTTAATGTACTCTTCTGAGACCATTTCAAGTAGGTTAAGCTAAGTTATGGAATAGGTTAAGCGTATTCAGTGCACTTTTGATCTAGGATATTCTCAACTTAGGAAAGATTTACTTGAATACAACCCCATCATAAGTCAAAGAGCACCTATGCAGTTTAATGCTATTTTGTATCTGTTCCTTCCAGTAGATTTTAAAAAGGGTAAACAAGAATTAGGGAGAACAAAGAAGGAGAAACAAGGTAGAAAGGGACACCTGCGCAGGTTTGCCACCTTCTGCTTTGCTGAGTTGAGTAAGACCAGTTAGGTTGGTTCCTCCATCCTAATGCACAGATGAGGCTGAGGACAGAGAAGGGTGAAGGGAGAAGAGTTAGGGCTGGGGAAGGGGAGTCTGATGGGCCAACTAAGGCCAAAGAGTCTGTCCTGTATTCTATCTTATCCCACACTCAGGATGGACCTGAAAATTCCAAAGGGTTGATGCCTCTGGCAGCCAACTTTGAAAGAAGCTCAAATTTGAAGTGAAGAGAGGAATCTCTGGTTGCCAGAGCAAAAGAGGAGTAAAAGCTGTCCTTTCATATCTGTGAAGAGTGACTTCAATCTGAGTTACTAAATTACATTTTTTTCCTCTTTAACCTTTCCACTAGATCCAATCATGGGTGACTTTGAGGTCGTCTGGAATATTTCGGATGAGCTGTGGCTTGAGGGATTTGAAAATATCACTGGCTTTCCACCCACAGGAGATGACTCTATGCCCTGTGTGGCAGACAACAGGACACTCAGCAGCCCTGCTCTGATCGCCATCTATGGCATGGTGTTCCTGCTGAACCTGGTGGGAAACTCCCTGGTGATGGTGGTCATCCTGTGCAGCCAGGTCACCCGCTCTGTCACTGATGTCTACCTGCTGAACCTGGCCATCGCTGACCTGCTCTTTGCCCTGACCTTGCCCTTCTGGGCTGTCTACAAGGAGAAAGGCTGGATTTTTGGCACACCCATGTGCAAGATCATCTCACTCGTGAAGGAAGTCAACTTTTACAGCGGCATTCTGCTGCTTGTCAGCATCAGCATGGACCGCTACCTGGCCATTGTCCACGCGACACACACGCTGACCCACAAGCGCCACTTGGTCAAGTTCATCTGTATGGGCACCTGGGCTGTCTCTCTGATTCTGTCTTTGCCCACTTGCCTCTTCCGCAAGGCCTTTCCTTCACATGAGTCCTTCCTAGTCTGCTATGAATTCCTAGGCAGTAACACAACCAAATGGCGCCTGACACTCCGGCTCCTGTCCCAGATCTTCGGCTTCATCCTGCCGCTGCTGATCATGCTGTTCTTCTATGGCCTCACGCTGCTCACGCTGTTTAAGGCCCACATGGGGCAGAAGCACCGGGCCATGAGGGTCATCTTTGCCGTCGTGCTTGTCTTCCTGCTCTGCTGGCTGCCCTACAACCTGGTCCTGCTCTTGGACACTCTCATGAGGAAGCAATGGATTGAGGAAACGTGTGAGCGCCGCAGTCACATTGACTCAGCCATGGAGGCCACTGAGATCCTGGGCTTCCTCCACAGCTGCCTCAACCCCCTCATCTATGCCTTCATTGGCCAAAAGTTTCGCCATGGACTCTTCAAGATCCTCGCTGCCCGTGGCCTGATCAGCAAGGAGTTCTTGACTCGCCACCATGTGGCCTCTCACAGCTCTTCCAGCACTGTCGCTTCCAACCTCTGAAAGCCAGTGATGAGAGTCTCTCCCTCTCCGTGGGGAGAGTAGCCATCACCCCAAGGTTGGTGGGTGGGATCCACTGGCTTGAATGGATTCCTCTGGTTTGAGGGGCAATACAGAGTATAGGGGTCAGGACTGTGCTTCAGGGACCACACCAGCCTTCTGGGGAAGTGCCAGAGACCTCCCGGGACCAGCTTCCCACTGCCATGCAAAGGAGCAGCCTCGTTTCTATTGAACTTGTACATCTTTGATCCACTAACTGGGTAATTAGCGCAATCCCATCTGAAGTCTGAATCTTACAGTAGAGCAAAGAACTAGGGTCAAAGCTGTTTGTCCAAATGCATGGACCCTCTTGTTAGTTCACAGCAGAACATCACCCCTAATGCTGAACATGTTTTAAACAGGCTGTGTGGTGCCTCTATACTTTCTGGGCTCTCTGATCTCATGGGATTCTTTTCGAATCTCTCGTACACTGTAGTATCTGCTGAGGTCTTCAAGGCAGGTGCTGCTAAGGCACCGCACCACCAGATGGCCTTGTGCTGGAGCCAGAAATAATTTCCCCCTGGGTGCTGTGGGGGAAATTATTTCCCAAAAGATATTTGGGAAACCACAGCTTTCACATGAAATCCTCTTGACAGGGCAATGAACATGCTGTATTTGTGCAGAGCCATGGATGGAGCAAGACTCACCCACTTGACACAGAGCAGTAGCAATCACACAGACCCACACGCACTTGTCAGCCAGATGTCCAGTCCCATATTTCCAATAAAATTTCTGTCCTGGGGTAGACCTCGCCTGGCTCCTTTGTATTATATCAGACCCCACCCCCATGCTTACTCAGAACCCCAGTTGTTTCTATTTTCCCTCCCTGAAGGCAAAATGCTTCTGTTTTATTTACTGCACATCCCTGGTGTCCAACACATATCCCAGAGCCTGTTAAATGCTCAGTCAATATTTATTGAATGAATGGTGCTAAAAAGGCCTGAGCTCATTTGTACACCATCTGCTCTAAGAACCTCTTATCTCTTCTCTCCCTGTCACCTTCCTGTCATCCTGGGCAGTGCATCTCGCTCCTCAAGTTTGCCTTTGTGGTTTACTGTCATTCTAGTTTTGATCTGTGCAGAAGTGTTGCAAGCGAGTTCTGATGACATCAGGGTTCCTGTGGTTGCTAATGGTACAAACCCAGCTCTGATGAGTTGGCGTAGATCTGGGAGGGTGTTGGTTTATGGGAGGTGGACACTGTTGGGGATGGCCAGAGGCTGAGGCTCCCAGGTGGTTGTGGTCAAAGCTGAGACTAGAATGAGAGGGAAGGAAGGAGAAAGGGGGAGGGAAAGAGGCCCCAGTTTTCTGCCTTCCTTACCAGATTCTTTCTGCTTTCTACCCTGCTTCTTTCCTGAGTCAGATTTACCTCTGAGGACTTGAACCTCTGACTCCTTCCTTATCAGCCTGCCTGAAAAGCTTCAGGTGGGCTAGGAAGAGGCTCCTCAGAAACCTCCAGAAGCGTCTGGAAACTCCTTGATGAAGGCTTTGGTGATAGTCCAGAGAGGATGGTGGCTCTACCAGGGAAGGCTTTGTGCTTCAGCCTTGTAGCCACTCACTCACCTCTGATATCCATTCCATTTCTGAGCCCTCCCTGGAAACCCCCAATACTTATTGTACCCTAACTTTCCCTCCAACCTGGTCCTGGGCATGAGTAAATTCTCCCTGTCTCTAATCTCTTCCCAAGTCTCTGATTCTTACTCAGCTCATCCTGGCCTCCAGATATCTTTCTATTCCTGATAGTCATCCTCTGAACTTTTCATTTGACCCAAGCTTTCACCCCACCCCTGCATCCTCATTATTCATTGCAATCTCTCTGGACTACCATCAAAAATGTTTAGAAGTTTCTAGAAGCTTCCAGAAGTTTCGGAGGTACCTCTTCTTGGCCAACATGATGTTCCCCATGCAGGCTGGTGGGGAAGAAGTTGGACTCAAGTCCCTAGGGGTAGATCTGACTCAGGAGAGAAACAAGGAAGAAAATAGAAAGAATCAGATAAGGGAGAAAACTGGGGCCTCTTTCCCCAGTTAGGGCTCCTCTGCCTCTCTTAGTGTTTCCTTAGCATCTATCTTCCTTCTCCTTCACCCTATGGCATCCTATGGACAACTCCCTCAGGCCCCTGGAAGTAAATGAGGATCCACATTGGGTCTAGGGAAACACAAATGATTAATAAATATCAGAACTGGGGCAGGTGAGACAGCTCAGCAGTCTAAAGTACTTGCAGAGGCAAGCATGCGCAAGTGCACAGGGACCAAGGTTCAAACCCCAGCACCACCTGCTGTGCCAGTCCCACCCCCAGGGTGGGCTGAGCCAGCCACCAAAAACAAAACAGAACAAAACAAAACCAGAACTGATAGCCAGCCTTGTTTGTAATTTGATGAGAATTAAATAGCAGTAAAACAACAAGCAAGAGTTTTAAACAGAGGCGGGGTATAGTTAGGTCTCTTTCCAAACAAGTGTAATATTAGTTGATAAGGTTTTCAAAGATGGTATGTGATTCTCTAGGCATAGTTCAAGACATACCTGTAGGTGATTTAGTTTTGTTTGTTTATTTCCTTTTTTTTTTTTCTTTTTTTGAGACAGGGTCTCCAAATGCAGTTCAGGCTAGCTTTGAGCTCGCTATGTAGCCTGGCTGGTCTTGAACCCATGGTGATCCTGAGTGCTTGGACTACAGGCATGTACCACCATGTCCAATTTGGACTTCAGGTTTTTTAGGATGTCAAAATTTTGATACTTCATTAAGATTTTTTTTTTTTTTTTTTCAGAACCAGGGATTGAACTCAGGCCCTTGTGCCTGCTTGGCAAGCGCTTATTCTACTGAACCATCTTCCTGGCCCTAAGACAGTATATTGACATATCAAATTCAGTGGTACCTGGGTTCGCAAATTTAATTCTTTTCATGTTTCTGGTTGAAAACTGAATTGGATGAGAGGCAAATCAAAATCAGTGGTTAGGATCAAGGTATTCCTTAAGGAGAAATTGAATTCTATTCTTGTCAAATTCAGTTTGTGACTAGAATCATGAAAATGATTACATCTGTGAACTGAAGACACAGCTGTACTGCTGTTTCAGTCAGTACACAGGGCGAGCACTGGGTCACCAGGGAAGGGCTGACGCCCAAGACGGGCTGGGATGGGGAACCAGGGTCAGAAGTGGCAGGTGGTCAGGAATGGGCTTGGGGCTTGGGGTGGGGTCTGATTCGGGATAGGGTGGTTGGAATGTGAATGAATGTCCCCCATAATGCTTGCTAATCTTAAAAAATTTAAATTTAGGCAGGCATGGTGGCACATACCTGTAATCCCAGCACTCTGTGTGGCTGAGGCAGGGGGATCTCAAGTTTGAGCCCATCTTGGGCAGCTAGCTTAGCAAGATACTGTCTCAAAATAGAAAGCAAAATAAAGCCGAGTTGTAGTTCATTGTGAAGGTACTGGGTTCAATCCCCAGTACCAAGATACAAATTGTTCTGTAGGTTTGGTCTAGGGCTGGGGAAATATCTCAGTGGCATAAGCGCCTGCTTAGCAAGTGCAATATCCCGTTTGATCCTCAGTATCAAAAAAAGAAAAAAAAATTCCAACTACCAAGTAATTACATCACAACCGCTCATTTTCCTATTAGTTTTTCTTTCTGCCAAAAACAGCTCCCTGGGGCCGGGGAGATGGCTTAGTGAAATAGGTGCTTCCCTGGCAAGTGTGAGGGCCTGAGTTTAATCTCCGGTTCTGCCAAAAAACAAACAAACAAACAGAAAAACAGCTCCCTGTCCTTCTATCCAGCAGCCCATTCTTGCTAGCTGCAGTGAAAATACTGCTAATAAGCTAGGTGTCATGGCTCAGGGATTCAAGATCATCCCTTCCCAGCAAGTGACATTTTAATAAGGGTCCCTCAGAAGCCGAGAATCTCCCAGATGTAAAAATAAATAAATAAATAAATAAATGACTATCTTCTCTGTTCTAAGGATCTTTCCAGAAACCCCTCCTCCCAGGGACGACTACTCTCCCACAGATAGCTCGGAGTCAGCCTTTGCTATTGCCCTGCTCTGGGTGTCACCTGAAGGCCCCTGGGGGCTCACACCTGGCCTCTTAGCCTTGCTGTTTTCATCCTGCTGTTTTGTCTTTGAATTCAACAGCTTGACAATAGAAATGAATTTTTTAATAAAAATCAGTGATTTTTTTTTTGACATTTAAGATCTTTATTAACAAGTGCTAGCAGTTTCTTGACTTTTTTGAAAAAATCAAGTTGTAAACTTTTATTACCAATTAAAAATGAAGTTCTTGGGGCCGGGGAGATGGCTCAGTAGAATAAACACTTCCCTGGCAAGTGCAAGGGTCTGAGTTCAATCCCCGGTTCTGAAAAAAAAAAAAAAAAAAGTTCTTAAAAATCTCAACTTGACCAGATATGAAACAATTTAAAAACCTTTAAAGGTGTATTGGGAAAAACCAGGCTTTTTATTTTATTTTATTGAGAGACAAATAACAATGAGACAAAGCTGATTAATAGGACAGTTTCAATAATTAATACATTTTTCATTGTTATCTTCCTAGTGGTCATCCACAGTGCAAGAAGCAGACAGGATATCCTGTCAAAACACTATTGCTACCAATCTTCTCATAGAACTGAGCAAAAGTAGCTACATATCTATCCTAACTATTCTGTATATACAAATACAAAATGGTCTTTCCTTTTTATCGCATTTTTTTTGTTTAGTCCTGTCAGAGATGAGTATTCTATTGGCATTTAAATATTATAGATGCTTGAATTCAGCAAAACACTCCATCACGGTCCAGCAGTCCAGAATAATAGTGGGATTTCCACAGAAGTTGTCGACTAGAGCCTTTTACAGCTCAGCATATTAATATGGCTTTACTTTATATACCTCGTTTTTATACTTTTCTACTGGATGGTTAAGACTGAGCTAAAGCAAGACCTATATAACAGAAAATGTAACTTTTGTAGCTGATGAGGTCAATCAAGTCCCCTCAGGGTTTATCCTGTAACCCTGTAGCTCACTCTGTAGATCCTTTGTCAGTGTCAGCCATGTGGATGAGTCACGGCCATTGTTTGACCAATTTGCTCTCTGTGAAAGCCTGAGAGAATGTTTTCTCTCCATGTGACTCTTCTTAGGCACACTATACCTCACTGATCACGTTCCTGTTTGACTCCATAATCTTCTTGAACAGAAAATCTGGGGCAAAACTGAGTTCCATGATGTTACAGTACAGGTTCTCCTATGTCCTGAGTCTTCACTGACCTTGAAAGGCCAGGGCCAAAATGTTGGCTGACCTTGTAGCCCTTCCTTTTTTCCAATTTTTTGTCTGAAAACTTGAGTTGTTAACCCTTCAGAAGAGAAGCTGATTATTACCCTACGACGTATGCAGTTCAGTTTACCCTATCTGTCTAAATATCAAACATCTTAGCCATAATATGAAACAGGTATTTTCCATCAAGTATTGATGTATTGAACTTTAAGTCCTTACAGAATATGAGGAAAAACAATTTAAAAAATAGGAATAAACACATATTTTTACACAGAAATTTAGAAATCGTAGCAGGACAGCCCTGTAACATTTTTTTCCTTGTGTCTTTTTTAAATTTATTACCCATTAAAAAAATAAAAAAGAACTTTTACTTGTAAGACAGTATGGTAATAATTGGCATGTCATGACAAGAAGTATGTATTTAGCAGACCAGAATGACAGGCATTCCAAGCGTGACCTTCTATTACACATTGCTATCTTCAGTGCAGTTGCTTGGTTCACAGCTATCAGCATATATAGATAGTTGGGTTGAGAATCCTACCAATTAACTGGTACTTTCAAAAACCTGCTGTTGTTTTTCAGGATCATTGCCTTGCCCATCTTGTGCATACAAATGTGTGGCTTTGTCCCTGTCCTCTTCCCCAGCTTTTTTCCTTACCCCATCATTGTCCAATCCTCAAGTTCTTGCTTTCCTTGGAAACAACCAAGATGCCCATCACATGAGGAATGTTTAAAAAAGATGTGGTGTTTTTATACAATGGAGTACTATTCAGCTATAAAGAATGATACACTTGAAGCATTTATATTTAAGTGGATGCCACTCCAAGATATACTCATAAGTGAAATAAACCAGACCTACATGTGTAAATATTGTATAGTCTTCCTAGTTTAAGAAATCAAAAGAACAAATACAAATAGAATGGTATAACACAACTAAAACAAAAACCAGGCTTTTTAAAAAAATATGTTTGTCATTACCAAAAAGAGACATCTTTAGGTAAAAATAATAAAAACCCCATGCTGCGTAGATAATGCAGATAGTTCTACTTATCTGGTCAATGTGCAAAAAGCTAACACTCAAGATCTTCAGTTCCAATCTTTTGTTCATTTCTTATTGCTGGAATTTCCTATTTCTTTCTTGCTGTATGACTAAGCTGGATGATGATAGAGATATAAACTGGCATTTACTCAGCCCCACCCTGTCAGCCTTGCGAGCGGACGAATTTTAGCTGGTGAGTGGGCTGCTTTTTGTCTCTTTGTCATCTTGTGGTTTAGGGTTTTCTGGGTGTCTGTGTCAGCTGCTTACGTCGAGGTGGCTGCTGACCTTGGCGTCTTTGATTTTCCCTACCTTCTTCATTGCCACCCTCTCTAGGCTGTCTTCGGCGAGGAGGGCCCCTGCGGAATCGTGGTCTATAACCTCGACACATATTCTGCCTCCCTTGTCTACCTTGTTCTCCTGCACCCTGGTTGTCAGCACCTCCATCACTTCTCCTTGCTCAGGAGGGTTGGAGCGCTGCGGCCGACGCCCGTAGGGTCTCCGCCGTAGTGAGGTGGGAACCTTCGCCTGCGGTAGGCCCGGGGTTGTTGCGCCTGACCCTCAGGAGCGCTCTCTGATCCCTCATTCTTTTCCCCATTCTGGCTGCGCTGGTAATTCTGCTGGTAATTGCGTGGAGGACCCCTACGACGTGGATAGCGTCTGTAATGGCTACGGTCTGCTGCATATTTACTGCCTCGAGCTGGAGCTCCACCGGGGCCTGGAACATGTGCTGCCTCCGCACCCTCTTTTCCCTCAACAGCACCAAGCCCCACAGCCTCTCCATCTCCCACACTGCGAAGGTCCTTCCCGGGTCATTCTTCTTTATGGCAGTCTGGTGTACAAATGCATCTTCCTTGGTGTCATTCCTGTTGATGAAACCATATCCGTTTGTTACATTGAACCGCTTTACTGTTTCCAAAACCTCCCTTGTGATGATCTTCTTGTCTCCGCCCCTGCCGCTGCAATGCTCATGTGAGGGCGAGTGCTGCCCATGGTTCTGGGCTTGGTGTCAGCAGCGCTGAGGGTGGGGGCAGTTGCACTGGTGGTGGCTGAGGTCGGCTTCTGTTCCAACCGGTATGTGATGGTAACTAGGCTGGCGGTGGCAGTGGGGCTGCTCAGGGCTGATCAAACTAAGAATCAGTGACTGTTAACTTGGGTTTTTAAAAATTCTGCCCCTCTGTGTCTGTGTCTCTGTCTCTCTGTCTCTCTTTCTCTGCATCTCACTAGAGTGGCCTTGAAGTCACTATAGGGCCCAGGCTGGCTTCCAACTTGCTGCAATCCTCCTGCTTCAGCCTCCTGAATCTGGGATTACAGGCATGCGCCTCCATGCCTGGCATTTAATGTTTCTTTTTTAGATCCAAGTAGCTTCCAGGTGTTGTTGAAAACATAACCTGGCTCTACAGTGTTTATAATGAGAATAGAAGCTTTTTAAAGGCCCAATCCCTGCAGGCAAGACTATGAGTTCAACTCTGGAAGATTTTTTTTTTTTAAATAAGGGTCCACATAGTTCTGAAGATTGTATTTTTTTTTTCTCCCTTTGTCTGCCCTGCAAGTTTTATGTGCCCTCTATGGATTTTCTATTATGAAAACATAATTTTGTGTCCTCTCAGCCCAGCTCCTCATCCCAGTCCTACCAGACACAATACTGACTTTCTTATTGTCCCATAACATCATTTTTTGAGTCAATGTTTTGTTATAATAATGACCATTTGGAAAATTATTTACAGTTGGGCATGATGTTCACATTTCCTTTCTTTACACCAGACCTGTTTTCCAAGAAACTTTTTTTTTGGTACTGGGAATTGAACTCAGGACCTTGAGCTAGCCAGGCAGGCATTGTGCTGCTGAGCTATATCCCTAGCTTCTTCCCTAAAACTAATGATAATGTTTTCCATTTACTCATTTTGTCAGCCCCACATTTCTCTCTTGCTGTATTCATATTCATTTGATCACTGTGAATATGTTTAAATCTTTTTTTCTTTTTCCTTCAGTACCAGGATGGATATTCTGATACTGAATCTCCTGGTTCATGAACATGACATTTTTATTTATTTATTAAAGTATTTTTAATTATTTATTTTTGCAGTACTGGGGATTGAACTCACGATCTTGTGGTTCCCAGGCAGGCGCTGACGTGCTGAGCTATCTCCCCTACCCTTATTCATTTACTTAAATCTTTAATTCTTCACAAAATATGTTTTGTTGCAGAGATTTGTATCTCTGATTAGATCTACCCTTAAGGTTTTGTGGGTATTGGGGAGGCTATTATAAGTGGAGTCTCATCTGAGATTAAAAGTAGCTTTCTTTTCTTTTTTTAATGAAATTTATATCTTCTTTTTTTGAAAAAAAATATTTTGGTACAGGGTGTCATTATGAAGCTCGGACTCAGTAATCTTGTTTTCAGCCCCTCCAATGCTGGGATTACAGGCAGGTGCCACCATCCATATCTTGGGCGTGTGGTACCAGGGATCAAACCTTGGTCCCTACACTTGCCTAAGCAGTACTTAGTCTGCTAAGCTATCTTGCTAGTCCTTATATCTTCCTTTTTTTAGGCTATTTATTTCTTTTTCTTCTCTTACTTCACTAAGAACTCCAATACAATACTGAATAGAAGTGGAATAGAGCAAATAGCTTAGATTTTTTAGGTCACTTTATTAAATATGGTACTAGCTATAGATTTTCAGGTTGAGGAAGTTCTTTATCATGTTGAGGGAGTTCTTTCCTCTTTGTAGCTTGCTAAGATTTTTATTTTATTTATTTATTTATTTATTTATTTATTTTTTATTTATTTATTTATTTATTTATGTGGTACTGGGAATTGAACTCAACACCTTGCACTTGCCAGACAAGTGCTTATTCTACTGAGCTATCTCCCTAGCCCTTTGCTGAGATTTTTAGGTATCTGTTTATCTCACAATATTGGTAAGAACTCATTTTATCATTGGTATTGGAAATAAACAAAACTCTCCTGAGGAAAAATATTGGCATTCTCCAGAAAGGGGTGAAGTAAAGCAATATCAATTGGAAAGTTCAATGCCTAATATTTCTAGGAAGTACAAATTTACGTAGCTGAATTGAAAGACTTTGGGATTCCAAGTCTATGGATCACAGAGTCTGGGACCTAGGACAATGTCCTTAACTTTCTGAGCTTCATGTGGAACAAAATCTCTATAAAGGGCTGTTATTGCTAACATTTCAGAAGTAGCAAGTTTGGCTGAGCTTTGAAAGCTGCAAAGCACTTGGCATGTGGAGTGTGCAGAGTACCAACAGCCTTGTGACAATTGCTACTGTTTCGGCAGTCAATTTAGTAACATTTCCCAACTACAGTTCTTCCCAGAGGAGCATAATTTTAATTGGCCTTTGATACTGAGTTGGAGGCTCTGGGGGAAATCATCCTAAGTTGTATAGCAGTAGCACAAAATTGTACACTTTGCTCAATAGGAAGGAGGAAATGCCGCGAAAGTTACTGTGTTACAGGGAGTGGCCTATAATCATAAATTGCATATTTCTCCTCCCAACTGGCCCCCAAACACTCATAATACTTGATTTTGTTTTCTGGTACCTGGAACTGAGCTCAGGAGCTTGCACTTGCCAGGCAGGCACTGTGTCTCTGAGCTATACCCCCAGCCCTAACTCTTGATATTTGATATAGAAATAACATGGTGGCTAACAACCACATTAAAAAAGGACTTTTCTTCCAACATAGATAGGATAGATGACACTAAGTGACTCTAACTGATTTAAATCAGGGATGACTTAGAGAGGAGACAAACAGATTTTGAAAACACACATAAGTAGAGTTAATGATTTTGGTAGCATGAACATAAATAAATAGAAAATTGGGAGCAGAAGAACTGCTAAGGCCTGGCGAGTGTGGGGCTGAGCTCCTGCTCTCCCGTGCCCTGGCAGATCGAGTCCAGGCCATCCCCTGAGTGAGTCCTTCATCACATTCTTGGGACCCTTTCTGCCCTGCTCTTTGGGGAAACCTCCACCCCTCCCATCCACTCCAAGCCCAGGTCCAGCTAGTGTGTGGGAGAGCTTCTGTGATCCCTTGCATCCCCTGGACCAGGAGCACAACAGAGGAGCACCACAGATTCACTGATGTACCAGAGGGCACAACAGGTTCACTTCCAAGGGCTGTAGCAGGAAGGAGCTTAACACAAGAGCTAGACCCAAGCTAGGAATAACTAGATAAACTCAAAATTAATAGATCTGTACTGGAATTTCGGTAGGTGCTAAGGTTATAACTGCACCAAAGCTCTACACAAGAGGTCAGAAGTCAGAGCTGTACAAAATGACAAAGAGAAAGAGCAAAATGCAATCTCAGGCACCGAGCCCACCAGAAACAAGTGCAGAGGATACTAGCTCAGCTAAAATTTATGAATTAATAGCGTCAGAAGTAAAAAAAAAAAAAAAAAAAAAAAAAAAAAAAAAAAAAAAAAAAAAAAAAAAAAAAAAAAAAAAAAAAAAAAAAAAAAAAAAAACAGCAGAAAGGTATAGAGGAATTCAGAGTAGAATTAATTTCTGGAACAAAAAAAGAAATTTCTGAATTCATAACATCTGAAGTAAAAAGTCAAATGCAGAAAAATAAGGAGGAAACCCAGTGCCCACCCAGAACAAGTGCAGAGGACTCTAGCTCAGCTGAAATGTACGACGTGATAGTGTCAGAAGTAAATAAGCAACAGCAGAAAGGTATAGAGGAAATTAAAGCATAGTTAATTTCTGAAATAAAAGAAATCTCTGAATTCATAGCATCTGAAGTAAAGAATCAAATACAGAAACATATGAAGGAAACCCAATCTGAAAAAAAAAACCAAAAAAAAACTCTGCAGTAAAAGAATTAATAGTTGCTTCTAAAGAAGATATTGATTTAAAAAAAAATAGAGGACATTAGAAAAATGATAAACTCCTTCAGTGAGCAATACAGGAAAGAAATAGATTGCATGAAGCAGAGTCAAACAGGTATAAAGGAGCTTAAAATTTCAACCATAAGCCTGCAAAACTGTTTGAGTGAAAGTGAAGACACAGTGTCAGATCTTGAAGACTCTGGTGCAGCTAGTGAAAAGGTATGAAAAGATCTCCAAAAAACAACTAGGATGCAGGAAAAAATAATTCATCACCTGGAAGACGACGCAAAGATGAACAATGTGAGACTAATAGGTATCAATGAGAAAGAAGGAGTCAATACAAATGAGATAAAAAGAATATGGGCAGAAGTAATAGCAGAAAACTTCCCAAATATGAGGAAACAATCCAACATTCAAGTAACCAAAGCATACAGAATGCCAAATAACTTCAACCCAGTTAAAAACACACCGAGACATATAATAGTCAACATCCCAGAAATCCAGCACAAGAATAACATACTGAAAGCTGCTGGAGAAAATGAGCAGATTACATTCAAAGGAAAACCATTCAGAATTATAGCTGACTTTTCCTCACAAACCACAAAGGCAAGAAGAGCATGGAGCACAGTACTTCAAATCCTCTGTGGTCAGATACTATGCATGGGATAATTTTTGTGTCTTGCATATGCTTAAGTAATTTGAAGGATTTGAAGTAAATACATGAAATTTTGAAAACAAATTCCAGCCCAGACTACCATACCCTGCAAAACTCTCTTTCAAGTTTGATGGAGAAGTGAAATACTTCCATGACAAAGAACAACTAAAGAATTTCATGATGACAAAGACAACCCTTCACAGACTACTGAAAGATGTTCTAGAGAGGGACCAAAATGATCAGAACTCCACCAACGGGAACAGAAGAAACCCACTAAATAGGGCAAACAATTAAGCACAGGAAAAAAGGAGTAAACAACAGCAGGTAAATAACATGTCAATTGTAAGTCAACACATCTCAATTATAACAATCAATGTAAAAGGACTCAATTCACCAATTAAGAGAAGTAGATTGGCACAGTGGGTTAGGAAACAAAATCCAACAATATGCTGTATACCAGAAACACGCTTAACTCAAAAATACATTCATAGCCTTAAAGTCAAAGGATGGAAAAAAATACTACATGCCCCAGCACATCAGAAAAAAATGTCTGGGTAGCAATGCTGTTCTCAGACAGTCTCAACTTCAAAAAAAAAAAAAAAAAAAAAAAAAAAAAAAAAAAAAAAAAAAAAAAAAATGATCAAGTGAAATAAAGAAGGCCACTCTCTACTGGTTAGGGAAAAATTCAAGAGGAAGAAGTAACAGTCATAAATATGTATGCACCAAACATGGGAGCGCCCAACTACATAAAACAAGTCTTAATGGACATGAAAAATCTAATATCCAATACCACAATCTTAACAGGAGATCTTAACACTCCCTTATCACAAAAAGATCAGTCAACCAGAAAAAAGTTAGCAAAGAAGTAACAGAACTGAACAAAAGCTTAAAAGAAGTGTACTTAGTGGACATATGCAGAGTGTTCCACCCAAACACAGCTGAACACACAGTTTTTTCTGCTGCACATGGGTCATTCTTTAAAATAAACCACATAATTGTCCATAGGTCATGCTTAAGTATATGCAGGAAAACAGAAATTATCCCATGCATATTATCTGACCACAGTGCAATGAAACTGGAAATAAATGTCAAAATAAACCAGAAAAACCCAATAAATACATGGAAATTAAGCAACATCCTATTTAGCAATTAATGGGTCACAGATGAAATCAAATACAAAATTCAACAATATCTACAATTCAATGAAAATTCAAGCGCAACTTATTGGAATTTATGGGATGCAATGTTCTCAGAGGGAAATTTATAGCTATGAACTCACACATTAGGAAAACAGAACGGAAAAAAATAAACATTTTAATGCTACACCTCCAACAATTAGAAAAGGAAGAGCAAATCAAACCCAGAGCTGAAAGACAGGAAGAATTCATAAAAATTAGAGCAGAAATGAAATCAATTGAAATGAAGAAAACAGTTCAAAGAATTAACTAATCAAGAAGCTGATTCTTTGAAAGATTAAATAAAATTAATAAGCCCCTAGCTAACATCATCAAAAAGAGGAACAAAATTTGAAATACAAGCAATAAGGAATGAAAAGGATGTAATCACCACAGACCCAGTGGAAGTTCAGAAGATTATCAATAGCTACTTTAAGAATCTTTACTTTCACAGAATAGAAGACACAGACGAAATGGACAGATTCCTAGAAAGGTAAAAATTACCAAAACTGAATCAAGAAGATATAACCACTCTCAACAGTCCAATAATAGCCAATGAAATACAAGATGTAATAAAAAACCTACTGACAAAGAAAAGTCCAGGTCCTGAGGGACTTACAGCTGAATTCTACAAGAAATTTATGGAAGATATATACCCTATACTCCTCAGACTCTTCAAGGAAATTGAAAAGGAAGCAGTCCTCCCAAAATCATTCCTGGAGGCAAGCATTATACTGATACCACAACTAGGGAAAGATGCAACTAAAGAAGAGAACTACAGGCGAATCTCCCTCATGAACATAGATGCAAAAATCCTCAGTAAAGTCCTAGAAAATAGAATACAGCAAATCATCAAGAAGATCATACACCATGACCAGGTAAGATTCATGCCAGGGATGCAGGGATGGTTCAATATTTGAAAATCTATAAATGTAGTACACTATATCAACAGAGCAAAAACTAAAAACCATGTGATCATTTCAATTGATGCAGAAAAGGCTTTTGACAAGTCCAATACTCATTCATGTTCAGTCCTACAGAAAATTAGAATAGATGGACTCTACCTTAACTTGATAAAAGCCACCTATGACAACCCAAAAGCTAATATAATCCTAAATGGGGAAAAACTGAAATCTTTTACTCTTAGATCAGATACAAGACAAGGATGTCCTCTATCACCCCTCCTATTCAATATAGTCTTGGAATCATTAGCAACAGCCATTAGAAATGAGGAAGAAATAAAAGGAATAAAAATAGGTAAAGAAGCCGGGCGTGGTGGCGCATGCCTGTAATCCCAGCACTTGGGAGGCTGAGGCAGGAGGATTGTTGTGAGTTCAGGACCAGCTTGAGCTACAAAGTGAGCTTAAGGCCAGCCTGAACTGCATAGTGAGACCCTGTCTCAAAAAGACAAAAAAAAAAAAAAAAAAAAAAAAAAAAAAAAAAAAAAAAAAAAAAAAAAAAAAAAAAAAAAAAAAAAAAAAAAAAAAAATAGGTAAAGAAGTTAAAACATCACTATTTGCAGATGACATGATACTTTACTTGGAAGACCCAAAAAATTCCACCAAGAAACTACTAGAATTGACATAGAAATTCAGTAGCATAGCAGGATACAAAGTCAATACTCAAAAGTCAATAGCATTCCTCTACACAGATAACAAACACACTGAGAGAGAAACTATAGAAATAATACCTTTTACAATAGCACTGCGGAAAATGAAATACCTTGAAATTCACTTAACCAAGGAAGTCAAAGATCTTTTCACAGAAAATTACAACACCCTAAGAAAAGAGATTATAGAGGATTTCAGAAAATGGAAAGATATTCCATGCTTCTGGATAGGAAGAAACAACGTCGTGAAGATGGCCATACTCCCAAAATTGTTGTACAGATTTAATGCAATCCCTATTGAACTGCCACCAACATACTTCCCAGACCTAGAGAAATCGTTCCTAAAATTTATTTGGAACTACAAAAGACCTAGAATAGTAAAGGCAATCTTGTCCAATAAAGACAAGGCAGGGGGCATCACAATTCCTGATTTGAAATTATACTACAAAGCCACTGTGATAAAATCAACATGGTATTGGCAACAAAATAGACCTGAGGATCAGTGGAATAGATTAGAAGGCACAGAGGCATCTACAAACACACTCAGCCACCTGATCTTTGACAAAGGGGCCTAACAAGCTCACTGGAAGAAAGATAGCCTCTTTAACAAATGGTGCTGGAAAAACTGGCTCTCTACATGCCTAAAACTAAAACTTGACCCAGCTCTATCACCATGCACTAAGTTAAAGTCAAAATGGATTAAAAATCTAAACATTAAAACAGAAATACACAATCTCCTGGAAGAGAAAGTAGGAGGAACTCTTGAAGACATAGGGGTAGGTAACGAGCTCATGAACAAACATATATTCGCATGGGAAACCCTTGAAAGAATCTACAACTGGGATCAACTCTTCTTGAGAAGTTTCTGCATGTCAAAAGAAATTGTCAGTGAAATGAAAAGACAACCCACAAATTTTGAAAAATCCTAACTAATAAGCACTCAGACAAAGGTCTGCTCTCTAGAACATATAAAGAGCTAAGATATATTAGGGCCATTAAATATGAAGACCCAATTCAGAAATGGGCATCTGAGATGAATACACACTTTTCAGAGGATGAAATTAAAGAAGTGAATAAATATAAGAAAAAATAAGCTGGGCGTGGTAGCGCAGGCCTGTAATCCCAGCACTCAGGAGACTGAGGCAGGAGGATTGTTGTGAGTTCGAGACCAGCCTGAGCTACAAAGTGAGCTTAAGGCCAGCCTGAACTGCATAGTGAGTCTCAAAAAGACAAAAAAAAAAAAAAAAAAAGAGAGAGAGAGAGAGAGAGAAAATACTCCACATCACTAGCCATCCATGAAATGCAAATTAAAACAACACTGAGATACCATCTCACTCCAGAAAGAATGGCTAACATAAGAAAATCATCCAACAACAAATGTCGGAGAGGTTGTGGGGAAAAGGGAACACTTCTCCACTGCTGATGGGAATGTAGACTGGTACAACCATTGTGGAGGTCAGTGTGGAGACTCCTCAAAAGAGGAGGACCGGAAATCCCATTCAAGCTGGCTATCCCCCTATTGGGAATTTTCCCAGACGAACTGAAAACATTGTATCATAGTGATATATGTGTACCTATGCTTATAACAGCACAATTTGTGATAGCCAAATCTTGGAAACAACCAAGATGCCCATCACATGAGGAATGGTTGAAAAAGATGTGGTATTTCTATATGATGGAGTATTACTCAGCTATAAAGAATGATAAACTTGAAGCATTTATACTGAAGTGGATGCCACTTGAACATATACTCTTACATGTGCAAATATCGTATAGTCTCCTTAGTATAAGAAGTCAAAAGAAGAAATACAAATACAAATGTACAACAAGAACTAAAAAGAATTGAGTCAGATAAGGCAAACTGATCAGCATAAGCTACAGGGTGCTAATCAGCTTTTCTTCTGGATGGTTAGCAACCTCACTTCACAGATCAAAAATTGGAGAAATAGAAGCGCCACAAGGCCAGCCAACATTTTGGCCCTAGCCTTTCAAGGTCAGCGAAGACTCAGGACATAGGAGAACCTGTACTGCAACATCATGAAACTCAGTTGCGCCCCAACTTTTCTGATCCAGGAGATTATGGAGCCACAGAGGAAGGAGACTGATGACCTATAGTGTGCCTGGGGAGAGTCACATGGGGAGAAAACTTTCTGTCAGGCTGTCACAGAGAGCAAACTGGTCAAGCATTGGCCTTGACTCATCCACATGATGACACAGACAAAGGATCTACAGAGTAAGGTACAGGATTACAAGATAAACCCTGAGGGGACTTCACCGACCTCATCAGAAACAAAAGCTACATTTTTTGTTATATAGGTCTTGCTCTATCTTGGTCTTAACCATCCAGCAGAAAAGTATAAAAATGAGGTATATAATGCAGGGTCATCATAATAAGTTGAGTTGTAAATGGCTATAGTCAACAACTTCTTCAGATAACTCACTATTATTGTGGAATGCTGTACTGTGTTGGATTGTGTCGTCGAGTTCAGGCACCTAAAATGGTTTAATGACAATGGAGTGCTCATCTTTGACAGGTCTAGACAAAAAAAGGGGGACACAAAGGAAGAGCCATGATGTGTTTTTATAAACAGTACAGTTAAGATAAATATGTCATGCTTCTGCATAATTCTATGAGAAGCAAGATTTGCACTAATAATGGTTGGACAAGATATTATGTCGGCTTCCAATATGATGGACAACCACAGGAAGATAACAAGGTACAAAGTTTTAATTATTGAATCTGTGATATAGTTCAGCTATAAAAAATAAGTATACAGCTACACTCTCTTAATTCACTGATTAGAGACATCTGTTATAATAGTGTCTGTAAGTATAACATTATGTATGCACCTTGTATGATACCAAAACATTATGAAAACAGTTTGCAATGTATTATCAAATCTGTCCTGGTAATTTGTCTTGAAACTGTCTCATTGCTATTTGTTCTTCAATAAAAAAAATTAACAAATAAAAAAAAACTACCACCAACATACCTCACAGACCTAGAGAAATCATTCCTAAAATTTATTTGGAACCAGAAAACACCTAGAATAGCAAAGGCAATCCAGGGCAACAAAGAAAAGGCAGGAGGTATTACAATCCCTGACTTGAAATTATACTATGTGTGTAAAAATCAGCATGGCAGTACTGGCAACAAAATAGACCTGAGGATCAGTGAAATAGATTAGAAGATGCTGAAGCTTCTATGAACACACTCAGTCACCTTATCTTTCACAAAGGGGCCAAACTTGCTTACTGGAGGCATTTGTTAAAGCACTCTTTAACAAATGGTGCTTTAAAACCTGGCTTTCTACATGCCTAAAACTAAAACTTCACCCAGCTCTATCACCATGCACTAAGTTAAAGTCAAAATGGATTAAAGATCTAAACATTAAAACAGAAACACACAATCTCCTGGAAGAGAAAGTAGGAGGAACTCTTGAAGACATAGGGGTAGGCAATGAGTTCATGAACAAACATGTATTTACACGGGAAACCCTTGAAAGAATCAACAACTGGGATCAACTCTTCTTGAGGAGTTTCTGCACGTCAAAAGAAATTGTCAACAAAATGAAAAGACAGCCCACAAATTTCAAAAATATCTTTACTAATAAGCACGCAGACAAAGGTCTGCTCTCTGGAATTTATAAAGAACTAAAATACATCAGGGCCCTTAAATTTAAAGACCCAATTCAGAAATGGGCATCTGAGATGAATAAACACTTCTTAGAGAACAAAATTAAAGAAGCAAATAAACATATGAAAAAATGGTCTGCATAGCTTGTGATCCATGAAACGCAAATTAAAACAACACTGGGGTACCATCTCACACCAGAAAGAAGGGCTATCATAAACAGATCAACCAACAACAAACGTTGGAGAGGCTGTGGGGAAAAGGGAACCCTTCTCTACTGCTGGTGGGAATATAAACGGATGCAACCATTATGGAAATCAATGTGGAGACTCCTCACAAAACTAGGACCGGAAATCCCATTCAATCCAGCCTTCCTCCTACTGGAAATTGTCCTAGAGGAACTGAAAACATCATATCATAGTGATATATGTGTACCTATGTTTATAGCAGCACAATTTGTGATGGCCAAATCTTGGAAACAACCAAGATGCCCATCACATGAGGAATAGTTGAAAAAGATGTGGTATTTTTATACAATGAAGTATTACTCAGCTATAAAGAATGATAAACTCGAAGCCTTCATATTTAGGTGGATGCCACTTGAACACATACTCATAAGTGAAATAAATGAGACACACATGTGCAAATATCATAGTCTCCCTAGTATAATAATTCAAAAGAACAAATACAAATAGAAAGGTATAATACACTTAAAAGGAAAGCAAGAAATGAAGACTAGACAATGAAGAGAGAGCAAGGAGAAGAGCTAAGAAACTTGACAGAGGCAAAGCCATACAGTTATATGTACAAGATGGGCAAGGCAATGATCCTCAGAATCTTCAGAAGATTTTAGGATCTAGCAGTGAATTGGAAGGATTCTCACTCTGACTAACTATATATGCTGATACCTGTGAACTAAGCAACTGCACTGAAGATGACAATTTGTAGTTGTTAGTTCAGGCTGGGAGTGCCTGTCCTTCTGGTCTTCTGAATAGGTGCTGCTTGCTATGACATGCCAGCTGCTGCTGAGCTGTCTCTTGGGTAGATGGTTGTTTAAAAAGGAGGAGGCAGGAGACAGGAAAAGGAATGATGTGGGACTGTCCTGCTACAATGCTGTATGTGGCTAAATTTCTAAACTTATGTATAAACATATATAATTATTTATTCCTATTTTAAAAATATATTTTAATTTTTTACATTTTTTTTTTGTACAGGGTCTCACCATGCAGCCCACATTCGCAGTGATCCTCCTGCTTTCTGCCTGCCTCCCTAGTGCTGGGCCTACAGGCACACGTCACCACGCCTGGAATCCATTGCCGGCTCAGCACACCTGAGGGCAGGGCTGGCGTGGCATGTGGAACCAGGAATCGAACTCTTACATTTTTTACTTTATATTTTGTAGGGACTTAAAGTTTAACATATCAATACTTGATGAAAAATACCTGTTCTATGTTAAGCCTAAAATGTTTGATATTCAGACAGAGAGTGAGGTTAAGCTCAACAGCCTAGGATGTACGGTAATAACAATAAGCTTCTCTTCTGGAGGGTTAACAACCTAAGTTTGCAGACCAAAAAATTAGAGAAAAAGGAGGGCCACAAGGATAGCCAATATTTTTGACCTAGCCTTTCAAGGTCAATTAAGACTCAGGACATATGAGAACCTGTACTGTAAAATCATGCAACTCAGCTGTGTCCCAAATTTTCCAATCAAGGAGATTATGGGGCCACAGAGGCAAGTGATGGAGGATGTAGAGTGTGCCTACGGGGAGTCACTTGGAGAGAAAACACTGTCTCAGGCTTTCAGAAAGCAAATTGGTCAAGCAATGACCATGACTCATTCACATGGCTGACACAGACGAAGGATCTACAAACTGCAGTACAGGGTCTCGGGATAAATCTTGAGGGGATTTGACTGACCGTAATCAAATACAAAAGCTATAATTCTTGTTACATAGGTCTTGCTTTATCTTGTTCTTAACCATCCAGCAGAAAAGTATTAAACCAATGTATAAGAAGTAAAACCATATTATTATGCTGAGCTGTAAAGGACTCAAGTCAACAACTTCTGACACTGCCAGACATACGAAAAACCCAATACTATTATGGACTACTGGACTGTTTGTGAATGTTTTGCTGAATTCACACACCTATAATATTTAATTGACAAAACTAAACAAAAAAGGGGACACAAATGAATGACCATTTTGTATCTGTCTATTTAAAATAGTTAAGATAGATATACAGCTACATTCTCTTAATTCAATGAATAGAGGGATCTGTTCTAATAGTGTTTGTAAATAGAATATCATGTCTGCATCTTATATAACAAGTAACCACTAAGAAAACAATATGCAATGTATTAATTACTGAAACTGCCCAGCTAATTTGATTTGAAACTGTGTCATTGCTATTTGTTTCTCAATAAAATTATGGAAAAAAAGGAGAACTGCTAGAAATCAGAGATAGCTGGAGTGTGTGTGTGTGTGTGTGTGTGTCCGTGTGTGTTCCATTTTCTTACAAGAAACTTATTTCCAAAGAGTTCAGTGGGGCACTCATGAATGGGCTTATTTACCCCGTTTGATTACCTAGCACAGGAAGAGGTGTCACCCACAGACAAGCTCAGTGTTGCTGAAGCATTGGCCAAGGAAGTCTGCAGGGAAGGAGAGGGAAGCCCAGGTGTGATTCTGGAAGTTGGGAGAGGCAGCAGCAGAGTGAGCCGGTCTGGGAAATAGGAGGGGAAGGCAGAGCTGCAGGAGACTGAGGCAGAGTCATCCCTGAATGCACTTGTAGAAGAGAAAAATGCCTGAGCCTGCCTCTCCTATGCGGAGTTCACCTGGTGTGTGTCTCTCTATATACACTCCTGCCCATGTTTACCGTGTCTTCCTCATTCCCACAGGTGTTTGATCTTTCATAGATAACAACTTGGCTGGATGATGACGATGACGATGACGATGACGAGGACGACGACGACGACGACGATGACGACGATGACGATGACGATGACGACGACGACGACGATGATGGTGACGATGACGATGACGATGATGACGATGATGATGACGATGACGATGACGATGATGATGACGATGTGTTTCAAGCAGTAGGGAAAGAAGTACGTTTATTTCTCACTTATTTTTATCTTTTGGTGCTAGTGGGGATGGAACCCAGGATCTTCACACTGAGTTCCATTCTCATCCTTTAGGGAAAAAAAATCTTTGAGACAAGGTCTTGCTGTGACTATTAACTGTGATGTGTCAGTTTAAGTTGAATAAGAACCATCTAGCAGATCAGTAAAGTTCCCAGGAGTGTCTGTGAGTGACTGACATGTAGGCCAGCAAACTGAGTAGGGAGAACTGCCCCAGCAGTGGGTGGGACCAGCTAATGGACTAATAGCCCAGAAGGAATAAAATGGGAAAGGAGAAGGACGTGTTCCCTTTCTTGGAGGAGCTCGGGTCTCTGCCATTGTGTTTGGACGTTGGCCTGCAGCTTCTTTAGCTTTCTAGGCCTGACTTCTTGGTTCACTGGTGGCTCTGCAGTGCGTTTCCAGGCCTCTGACCTTCAACTAGTCCTGGATCCCCTACTCTTCTGGGCGCAGAAAGCCGTTTTGGAGGATCTGCTATCCCATTCCAGAGATAGGCACTGGGGCTCTTCCACCCCTGAGCCTGTAAGCCTTGTTTAAGTACAGTGGCGGTGTCACCCTTGCCAGCCCCAGGTGGAAATCGCCCATACGGTGATCTGTGTTCTGGATCTGCCTCGTGCAGGCCTGGGTGCTTCGTGTCTGACCCTCTGTGGGCCCATCTAGAGTGTGGGCATGCTGACAGTCCTGCGCTGGTTGGGAGGAATCTAGATTTTAAAATCATGAGTGAATGTTACAAATTTTCCCTACTCTTGTGCTTACAGGGGATTGGCACCAGGGCCTTGTTGCTCTGAGTTCTTGTAGTTCACACTCCTAACTCTTTTTGTTTTTTATTTGGAGACAGGGTCTCTCTGAATTGCTAAATTACCCAGACAGGGCTTGAATCCACAATCTTCTTGTCTCAGATCCCTGGAGTGCTGGTATGACAGATGTTGCCACCATAGCTAGACAGACTTTCTCTTTTAGATAGTCTGTCTTAAAAATCTCAGTTGTGCCACTTACAGGCTTTGTGACAAAGGACAGATCACATAGTGTTCCTCTATATCTTTGACAGTGTGCACAGGAATCAAGCTCAGTTAATTGCTGTCAGGATTAAATGAGTGCACACACATTCACTCGGCATTTAAAAGAATGGAGAGCGCACAGTGGGTTCATTTAAATGCAAGTGATCACCATTCTTGGGGGCTTACTCTGTTATCTTGCTGGATTTCTGGGTTTTGCTGGGAAAGGATATGTTCCAGCTCACTTTTTGAGACAGTGCATCCCCAAAACACATTTACTCTGCCTTTACACTGGACTTATATTTGGGCTAGGTGTTGCATTCTGGGTTGCAATTCACTTCCCTTCAGAAATTTACAGGCTCTTCTCAATTTCTTCTAGCTTGCAGTGTTGCTGTTGAGACTATTAATGCTGTTCTAATTCTTGATTGTTGGTATGTAACCGAGTTTTCTTTTAGAACCTTTGAGGTTCATGTCTTTATCTTTACTTTTAGAATGTGTGATGGCATACCTCGGCAGGGGATTCTCCTTCAATGTGCTAGGCATCTAATAAACCTTTTAAATCTGGAAACTCAGGTTCTTTGAAAATTTCTTGTATTATTTCTTTGACATTTCTCTATACTTCATTTTTCATATTGTTTTTTAAGAGTTGCTTTTATTTGCGTGTTGAGCTTCCAAGATTAGTGTACTAGGCCTGGGTGTGGTAGTGTAAACCTACAATGCCATCCCTTGGGAGGATTTTACAACTCCAAGGCCAGCCTGAACTGCACAGCAAGACCCTGTTTTTTTTGTTGTTGTTGTGGAACTGGGGATTGAACTCAGGCCCTTGCACTTGCCAGGGAAGCAATTATTCCACTGAGCCATCTCCCTGGCCCCTAGATTTTAAATTTTTAGTAAACTTTTTCCCTGTTCCCTAATGTTCTCATTTTTAAAGCATCCATCTTTTGCCACATGAATGCAGTTGTTCCCCTCTGTTCTCTGAGGCTGTCACAGTTCTGCAGAGACTCCTTCGGTTCCCTTTACTGCCTGTCTGTTTTGTTCTAATAACTCGGTTGCCACTCACCCATCTGCTTTCTGTCTTCTCCGTGGGAGCCTATGTTGTCTTCTCTTACAATATTTTTGCTGTTGTACTTGTGGAATTGTAACTTAAAACTGTCATTGCTGGTGAGTTGTTTTGCAGTCCTGAGTATCCAAGCCAGAGCCTGGCACATGCTGGGCTAGCAACCTGTGCTCTGGGCTATAGCCCCAGCCCATTTTTAATGGTAAATATATCCACCTAGTCTTCCACTTTTAATATATAATTCCTCCGGATTAAAAAAAAAAAAAGGCATACTGACTTTCAAATTACGTTCAGATTGCCTGGATATCTTTATTTTATTTATTTATTTATATTTTTAAAATGTAATTGGTACAGGGTTTACAGGGTCTCACTACACAGATCAGACTTGCGGTGATTCTCCTCTTTTCAGCTTCCCAAGCGCTGGGATTACAGGTGCATGCCAGCAGGCCCAGTCTCAATTGCCTCTCAGCATGCCCTGGGGGTGGGGCCAGCTGAAGATTAAACCCCAGCCACTGTATTCTGCCTAAGCAGGTGCTTTAGTCTGCTGAGCTATCTGGCTCATTAGTTATTTAAATATGATTTCTCTCATTTGTTCTGTACATTGATTTCTGGCTGTGGTGGTTGTTAGTTCTTTGTAACATTCAACTGGGAACTCATCTCTTGGATCCCATTAGTTTCGTTTCTTTTTCTTTCTTTTTTTTTTTTTTTTCCTGTACAGAGATTGAACTTGGGTTGTTGTGCTTGCCAAACAGACCCTTATGCTGCTGAGCTATCTCCCTGGCCTTCCCCATGAGAATCTTGCCTGTGTCTGGATTATAAAGAAGTGTCCACAGGAATAGTTGCATCGCTGAACTTGCTGAAGTCCTACTGGCATGTGGTTCTGAGCATTGTTCATTGCTGTTTCTTGGCCCTTGATTTCCAGAACATTCCAAATGACACTGTCATAATGATCCGCATTGCTGCCTGCTTTCTCTTATGGCCTGCCCTTCTCCTCCTCCTCCTCCTTCTCCGTCTCTGTCTCCATCTCCTTCTCCTTCTGCTTCTCCTTCTCCTCCTCCTTCTCCATCTCCTCCTTCTCCTTCTCCTCCTCCATCTCCTCCTTCTCCTCCCTCTCCTCCCCCATCTTCCTCCTCCCCTTCCATCCTCCTCCTCCTCCTTCTCCTCCTTCTCCTTTTCTCCTTCTCCTTTTCATTCTCCTCCTTCTCCTTCTTCTTCTTTTCCATTTGTGTATTTGGTACCATGTCTCACTACCCAGCTTGACCTCATA
Source organism: Ctenomys sociabilis (assembly GCA_004027165.1). Lineage (NCBI taxonomy): Eukaryota > Metazoa > Chordata > Mammalia > Rodentia > Ctenomyidae > Ctenomys > Ctenomys sociabilis. Next base: position 14,296 of record PVKA01005997.1, on the reverse strand, counting down.
GTGATCCTCCTGTTTGCAGCCTCCCCAGCGCTGAGATTACAGAGGTGCACCACCACTCCCGGGCTTGTTTGAGGGTGGGGCCTGTGTGACATAGAGGCCTAGGGTTTGAGCTTGCCAAAGAAGGCTCTTAGCCTGCTGAGCTATCTGGCCAGCCCATTACACTTTTTTGATGCATGTGGGATTAGTAGACTCATTGATGTTGCCATTCTTATCAAGGAGCTTTCCAGTCTCCTGTGGCATCAGCGTCTGCTCACTTACTAGTCTATACATCTCTAAGTTCCCTCTGTAGCTCTGCTCCCTAGAGATTTATTTCTCTTTCTGTTACTTTTATTATTTTATTTTATTTTGAGGCTGGTCTCACTAGGTAGTTCAGGCTGGCCTTGAACTCACTGTATAGCCCAGAATGGCCTGGAATTCATGGTGCTTCTCCTGCTTCAGCCTCCTGAACACTGGGAGTATGGGAGTGCACCATCATGCCTGGTTCTGTTGCTTCTGAATGTAGATATTTATTTAAAATATTAAAAATGTGTGTTATCTAGTAGTGTGTGTGTGTGCACGTGTGTGTGTGTGCACGTGTGTGTGTGTGTGTGTACATTGTGTGTGTATGATGGTGTGCTATGGCTTTTCATGTTCCTAGGTCCACCATAATGATTGGACATCAGTAAAAATTCAAACACCACAGAAAATGAGAGATAGAGTTTCCCTTCTCATTCTTTATTTCCTTTCCCTAACGCTAAGCTTCATTGAAAGTTTCCCTAGTGAATTTCCCCAGAACTCATCCTCTGCACAAAGGCAAGCAGAAGGGTACACTCATCAGATATCTAGCTAATTCGATGTGTACGTGTATGTTACATGTGTGTGTACATACGGGGGATGAATGGCTCCCATATTGCCTCAGAATCATCACATACTTTTTTCCGGCCCAGCTCAAATCATGGGGGCATTAAAAGACTTAGAAGGTAAGCAGGGAGGAGCCTATGAAGAAATCCAGTCATTTCTACCATGGGGCAGAATCGCATTGCCCAACAGAAACCTACATGGCCACATCCGTACCTCTACCCTGGGCCTTCTGTAAACAAGGTTGTCTTCCTGAAACAGCTGGCTCTGCTCCAGCACTGATGGTACTGCGCAGGAGGAGGTGCAGCACGTCTCGGGCAAAGGGTCACACAGCTCAAGGCGCCCTGCTTTGCTGGCCCTTTTAGGTACCCCTCTCAGCCAGGACCCTGACAATATGCAGCTCTTCCTGTGCCCTGTCCATGTGTTAATAAGTGAGAGTCAAAAAACCAGCCTTCTGACCATGCAACAAAACTTACTTGCGTTTGCCTTCATGCTAAAACCTTGAAACAAAACCATGCCCCATGGAAATGAAATTTATGGGGACAAAGAAAACATACGAATGGAGCACATGTGGGGAGTCCTTGAAACGCCATCTAAGGTGACAGGAACAAAGAGTCCTGTTTGGGAGTCCTACTGGACCACCAACTGAACCTGAAGATGTAGAATAATAGTTCTCATTGAATGAAAGAGAAAGAACTGCGTAGGCAAGTGTAGGGACCTGGATTCGATTCCTGGTACTGCATGCAGCGCCAGCCCCACCCCAGGGTTCACTGAGCCACCATCAAGTCCGGGTGTGGTGGGCATGCTGTGATCCCAACGCTGGGGAGGCTGAAAACAGGAGGATCACTATGAGTCCGAGCTGCGTAGTGACTCTGTACCAAATATACAAATTAAAAAGAGAGAGAAAAGGAAGGATATCTGTGTTGCTCATTAACTTAAGCTTTCAGAAGCCATTTCCTCTTCCATGAAATGAGGTCTGATTAGGTAAGCTCCCCCTTTAGTTCTAAGAAGGTGACACGTCCTAGATCTTAGGGATCACAGAGATGTACAAATACCACAGTATCTCTCTGTGAACTTGATAAGCAATGTCTGTCCTTGATTAGATCCACTAGCAGGAGCCAGGTGCACCAGAGAGGCCAGCTCTTGGCATGAACTTTCTGGGCAGCTTCCAGGCTGATCTGATGTGAGGCGTTTCTGGGAAGCCTTTTGCCAGCTTCCATCTCTCTCCCTGAGAGCTTCCTATCTGTCCTTCCTGGCCTATCAGAAAGTGCCCCCTTAGGAGGCCCCTTGGAAAAGGCCAACAGCCTTCACTCATCCGGTGTGGAATGAGGATCGTGTAGAGAAACCCCTGACCCTGAGGGAGTCCCCACCCTCTTCAAGGTCATGAGTGAACAGAGTGTGGAGAGCTACAGGCTAACAGCTGGCCTCCCCTTTGTGTGTGTGTGAGTGTATGTGCATGTGCGCAGGGTCTCACTACAGCTCAAATTTGTAGTGATCCTCTGGTTTTCTGTCTCTCTAGTGCTGGGATTGCAGGCATGACCCACCACCCTCAGACTACATCGCTGGCTCAGCGTGCCCAGGAGTGGGCTGGTCTGGCATGTGGCGCCAGGGATCAAACCCAGGCCCTTGCACTTACCTGAGCAAGTGCTTAGTCTGCTGAGCTATCTTGCCAGCCCTCAGCCTCCTTTATTGTTGACAATATGTTGAAGCTTGCTTACTCATGTACCTGGCCATACTTTTTTTTTTTTTTTTTCTGGAACGGGGCATTGAACTCAGGCCCTTGAACTTGCCAGGGAAGCGCTTATTCCACTGAGCCATCTCCTCAGCCCCTGGCCATACTTTGGATTTCAGAACAACTTCAACTTTTTTTTTTTTTTTTTGGTACCAGCGATCAAATGCAGGACCTTGCACTTGCCAAGCAGGTACTTAATGCTGCTGATCTATATCAGAACAACTTCTTAGATAAGTCTGTCACATAATTGCACATACTCATGGGATATGGTACCATGTTTTGATACATATATACAAGGTATAATTATCAATTCAGGGTCATATTAGACTTTCCAAGAGAGAGACAGAGACAGAGGCAGACAGAGAGAGAGAGAGAGAGAGAGAGACAGACAGACAGACAGACAGAGACAAAGGGACAGACAGAGGGAGAGGGAGACGGAGATGGAGATGGAGAGACAGAGAAGGGAAGGAGGGAGGAAGAGAGGCAGAGAGAGAATCACAGAATATTAAGGCATTTGGGCAAAGGGAGAGCAATATTTACTGGAAGGGACCTAAAGATAAGCTGCTTTTGGCAGTTTTGTGAAAGTGTCACTTTGATCCTCAACTTCTATTTTAGGAAAACTCTTATGTCAATCCTTTATATATAGTATTTCTCATAACATTAACAGATTTTAATAATAGTTATCATTTTCTGGAAATTAAAGACTTCCCATGTGCTGAGTAATGTGAAAGCACCTTTTTTTTTAAAGGTGAATTATTATTTTATTTAATGTTTGCCAAGACTTGATGGTAGGAATTACCTCGCTCTTCACTTTACAGGAGGTGGAAACAAGGCCAAAGAGACGAAGGGGCCCCCCAAGGGAGCACAGCAGCAGGAGGGGCTTAGCTCAGGGCCAGCCGCCTTCAGAGCTGCAGCGTGGACTCCCTGGCCACACGTGGAGAAGCACTGTGGTGGGGACAGCCACAGTCAGGTCTGGCTCGGTGCTGAGCAAGGAGTTCAGCTTCTCTGAAACCTGTACTCCTTGGAGGGTGGCGTTAGCTGTTTGCTGTTGGTGTTCGGACACCGGCCACGTGCTTCAGCAACAGATGTCATTTACTGTTGCCGGGAAGCCTTGAGAAAGCACTCTGGGTAAAGACTGGATGCGCCCTCACATCCCCTCAGGCCTCGGCTTTGCGGGCTCTGTCACAGGACAGCTTCGGAGAACCAGACTGCTCCGGCAGGAAAAGACAGAAGACATGGTGGGTGAGGTCAGTTTCAGGCTCCAGGGGCCTGAAAGCCCAGCAAACTAAAGAGGAAAGCCTTCCAGCCTTTTTTTTTTTTTACAAAGTGTTTTGTTTTCAGTGTTATCCAGTGACCAGTCACAGTGGCACTAGGTCTTATCCCTCCAAGTTAGATGATTCCAATTTAATACAGTGCAGCTTTTGTGTGATTGTATTTCACTTTTCCTTGCCTGGTCTTCCTACTTGGAAATTTTCTCAGAGTTTCTTCTCACCACTGATTATTTCTACATCCCTTCCTTCTGTGTCTTCTGAGTCCAGCAACCACAGCTCGCTCTCTCGCTCTCATCCTCCCCTTCCCCTCCCTCCCTTTCTTCCTCAGCAAGTAGCCATCTCCCACCTCCCCCAGGCTGATGTGTGGACGTTCCCTAGTCACATGACACCTCCAGCATCTCTACCTGCTCTACTCCCCACATCCCCTTCCTCTGGGCCTAGAGCAGGGGTGATTCTCCTCCTGCTGATCAGGGGATGCCTGGCCACCCCATCCTCTGTGCAATGTGAACCTCACTTTCCTTTGCCACCCACAGCAGCCTTTCCTAGCCTTCCTGCTCCTTCCCAGAAGTCTCTGTGTGACATTTTCAGGCGGTACTTCTCAGTATCAGACCCTATTTATGCCATTTCTTCATTTTTTTGAAACAAAGCGCTGAGCAACACATACAGGTTAGGTCCTCTTCCTGTAACCAAGGGACAACAGGAAGAAAACGCACAATTTTTTGCCCTGCTCAAGCTCAAACTCATGTCTCTCATTTTATCATTTTAACCATAAATAACCAGACTCAGTATATGAACACAAGCAAGGTTAATGGGGCATCAAGGTGCAAGGCTGTCATCCTGGCACTTGGGAGACTGAGGCAAGAAGACAGTGAGTTTGAGGCCAGCCTGGGCTACACAGGGAATTCAAGGACAACTTGAGTTACACAGAAAATTGTCTTAGTTCGTAGGAAAAAGGTCACAATCGAGACAGCTCCAATGTACAGTAATAGTGATCTCCCTCTAGGAATGTTCTCAAGAATAATTTTTGAAAATAGCTGTCTGGGTCGATCCAACCCTAAACATGAACAAATCCAGAAAGGGTTGTATCCACTTTTGTGCAAAATAATGACTTCGTTCTTTTAGTAGTGGGGATTGAAGCCAGGGCCTGACGCATGCTAGGCGAGCATTACCATTCAGCCACATTCCCAGCTTGGAGATGGGCTCTGTCTTGTCACTTCTGTCACCTGTCACCTTCATTCTCATCAGGCTGAAGAATGAATGAGCCAAGGACTTTTCCTTCCTGCCGCTCAAGGAGCCTGGTTCCCACTTTGACTTTGGTATAATTAGCAGCTGTGCTTGCCTTTTTTTTTTTTTTTTTTTTTACATCCGGCTCACGCTGAAGAAGAAATGCCTGGTTATGCAGAAACCTTTCCTGTGGCTAAATATTCATCTGTGGCTCCCTTTCTGCAGTGTAGGATTCCACCATCTGCATGGACTACATATTACTGAACCAATCTCTCTCTCTCTTTTTTTTTTCTTTTTAGGTGGTTCTGTGAATCGAACCCAGGATTTAACACACCAAGCTGTGTCTCCAGCCTCTTTTTAGTTTTTATTTTGAGATAGGGTTTTGGTAAGTCACTAACTTGCCCTGACTGAACTCAAATGAGTGATCTTCCTGTCTCAGCCTCCCAGGGGTCTGGGATTACAGGCATGCACTACTATGATAAGTTTCACTCCTCTCTCCTCTAGTCTTGCAAACAATGGTACGAGGAATATCTTTGTCCCTAAAACTTTATGAAAGACCTTGGCCACTTTACTAGGACAAATAGTATATGCTGAAGTAGAACCTGGGTGAAAGGGAGTACGTTTTAGGTGTGGGAACATATTACCAAATTCATTCGTGCAACAAATATTTAATGACCGCTAGTGCCCTGGGCCTGGGGCCTGGAGTAGGTGTTGGAGGTATAGCCGTGGTCCAAGCAGAAATGGGCTCTGTCCTTCTGGGGATTATATTCTGGCCACAGCAGACAAAACGTGAGTGTAAATTCAGCCTGTAATTAGGGCTTTGAACAAAACAAGGTGAAGGAGTGAGAGATGAGAGGTCCTAGGGTCATGCAGGTGGTGAGGAAAGGCATCCGTACTAGGTAACCTCTGAGCAGAGACCTGAAGGAAGCCCAGAATCTCCTGGAAGGTCATTCCAAGCAGAAGGGACTGCAAGAGCAAATGCCCCAGGGCAGCGCTGTTCTTGGCACATTTCCAAGTGAGGAGGTGGCCCAGGTGACAGAGGGTGGTTCTGCAGGAGATGATGGTGCCCAGGGAGCTGTGGGCCAGGTCAGGTTCGGCCACATAGGCCAGGAGTGCAGGCCTGAGAGCACAGTTTGGGGTAAGCTGATTGCAGGTGGAGAGGTGACTGCCACCATTCCGGAAAGAGACGAGGGTGTCTCGGCGAAGAGCTGGGTGTCCACTGCCACTGGCAGCAGCACACCTCAGCGCAATGTTCTCACTTGCCACACTTCCTCCTTCAGCTTCCATTTCCTGTGGGCATCTGCTTGCTTCCTGCTTCTCTGCTGTCTTTCGGTCTCTTTTGACCTCTTTCTTCTTCCTTCCCCTTTCAGTCCTCTGCTGCTGACACTCTCCCAGATTTTACTCTCTTTCCTTTTCTATCCTTCCTCTATCCTTCAGTTCCCCTGGAGATGTCATCTACTTCAATGGCCCTAGTTCTCAGTGAGTGAGGGTCCCTGAAACACGTCTCTAGGCTTGTCACACTTCCAGGGGCTTTCAGAGCTGGGTTCCCGGTACACCCTGTCACATCTACGGAGCCTAGCTGGGAATCCAAAATGGAAGCCAGTGTTTTTCGCCCAAACCTGCCCCTCTCAGGCCTTTGTCTAAGCTGTGGTTTGGAGGATCCCTCTGCCTTTCCACTCCTCCTCATTGCCCATGCCCTATGGTTGGTAGCCGAGCCCTGTGCGTTACCCTTAGAGGCATGTAAGCTCAGCTCCTCGTCTCTCCCCATCCCTCTGTTGGTTCTCTGTCCAGACTTCCACCCCTTTTGCCACCCGGCTGAATCTGGCCTTGAGCACCCATCCCGTGCTACCAGCCCTGGGGGCCATCGATTGTACTGTTCATCTGCTTCCAGCTCTCCCAGGGCTCTGACTAACTGAGGGTACCTGAACTAAACAGTGACACCTTATCTCTGAAAGAAAACAAAACGGTTGTGGGGGAGTGGGTATTTTGCACCATTAGATATTCAAATTGTGGTGTCCATTATAAAACTGAGTTGGCTCAGAGGCCCAACACTCGTTCGTTTACTTACTGTCTGTGGTTCTAGCCTTGTAACAATAGAGGTAAGCAAATGGTTGACTGATTCTGTTACTTTTCTTGTTGCTCAGTCAAAATACCTGACACCCAAGGTTAAAGGAGGAAAGGCTTATTTCAGCTCATAGTTCGTGGAGGCTTCGGTTCTTAATCAGCTGGCTCCAAGCTAGGGTGGCCCATGACAGAGGGGCCACCATTCACCGCGGTGGAAGGCAGCAACAGCAGCAAGTGAGGCAAAAATAAGCCTCTTTCAGCCCTTCCTGTCTTATCCAGACTGCCGGGATGAGGGCAGCTCTCACCCAGCCAGTGCACCGATCCACCATCACCCACCCTTCCCCCCAGCACCCTGAATCCCAGCATTAAACCGTGAATCAGTCGCAAACTCTCCGTTCAGCCAGCGCCGCGAGAGCCCAGCCTCCATGACTGCGTGAGGACTTGGAGGGACATCCAGACACAAGCCGTGACAACTGACCAGCGCACAAAGCCTGGAATATCTGCTGTCTGGCTCCTTACAGTGAAAGGTGACCACGCCTGTGTTGGGAAGAGCAAACGCCTCCGAGTTTGTGTTCCCGCAGCTGCGCCCCCCCTCCTCAGGCCAACGTTTTGACCAGATCCCTCCAAGTCCTTTGTAGAAGCACAAAGACATTCACAAACACCCCTCTCAGGCAGTAGCTGGGATATTACGCAGACAGTTCTGGGTTTGCACTTTTCTCCTTTCACGTATTTTGGAGATAGTTTTATTTATTTATTTTTTTCATTGTGTTTTTGAGGCAGGTTTTGCTATGTTGTTCACACTGGCTTTGACCTATGCAGCCCAAACTGGCTTAGAGCTCACAGTGATCCTCCTGCCTCAGCCTTCCCGGTGCTGGGATTAACAGGCATGCAGTACCACGCCCGGCTTAGAGATAGCATTATCATCAATAATTAGGTAACTTTCTTATTCATTTTTCAGCTGTGTAGCATTCCAATCAGGGTGGACCTGATTTTACCACAGTTTTGTCTCACCCTGCATCTTCCTAAGTGAGTTCCCATTCTCTCTACCTTAGCCCCTCATGGTTTTACACTATTAAAGTCCCTGGAAGAGACAGTGTCCTGGGGGACCACGCGCTTGGGCCTCCTCCTGTCCCCTCTCAGGCAGGAGCTTTCTTTCCCTCAATAAGCATATTCTGCTCATAACCTTCGTTTGTTCCTAAAATTCATTCTTCAGTTGTAGAGAATACGAACTCGTATAGGTCAAGTTGGGAGATCATATTTCTTATGTCATTTAGAGGTTCCCTATATCATTTGGAGGTCACCCACCTGAGATCAGTTTTTCTCCCTGTATCATTAGGTCTTATAGTCATTCAGTGAACAAGATCAGAGTCCTCTCCCTGGGTGTTTTTTTTTTTTTTTTTTTTTTTTTTTAATGCCAGCATGTTCTCAAGTGAGTTAAGCAATAAGTAAACTTTGAAAGCAGACCACAGAAGAACTAAGCAGCCCTGAGGACACGAAGCCGCATTTCTGAGAGTGCTCTACATTTAAATGAGCTTCTTACTTAAAATGGAAATTAATGCCAAGTGTGGTGGCACGTGCTCGTAATCCCATACCCTTAGGTGGCGGATTCAGGAGACTCACAAACTGGAGGCCACCTGGGTTATCTAGCAAGACTCTGCCCCAAGGCAACACTTTTAACAGTCTAGATATATAGTTCTGGGCTGGCCAAATAACTCAAACATGGACTAAAGTGCCTGCTTAGACAGAGCACAGTGCCCGGCGTTCAGTCCCTGGCATGCTGTGCTGGCCCTGAGCCAGGGGCACACTGAGAGGGTGGCTGGGCTGGGCGTGGTGGCGCACGCCTGTAATCCCAGAACTTGGGAGGCTGAAAACAGGAGGATCACTACAAGTCCGATTTACATAGTGAGGTCCTGTACTAAAATACAAAAAAAATTTTTAAAAAATAGATACATAGTTCAAATGGTGAGCATTAGTTCAATCCACAGTACCACACAAAAATAAATGTTTTTAAAGATAAATTTAGAAAAGACACCTGAGTGGTTCAGGTTGCAGCAGGAACGTACATGGTCAGGCAGGTCAAGGAGAGAGTTTTCTCAAACTAAATAAGAATTCAGTAAAGGAAGCTTTAATCAGAGTGCAGAGAGGATTTGAGGTAAGTATTGAGAATTGCACTGCAGTGCCCCAAGATAAGCTATTAGCATCCCTGACCTAACCAGGCTAGTGAGGGAGTCTGAGAGAGACGGCAAAGTCGTAGCCCCAGGGAGTGAAAGCTGAGACTGGACACGTCTCTCCACCATCCCTGAAGCTTTTCCCACTAGGCTCGCCATTGGCTGACATCCACCCAGCCTTTCCCCTGGGTGGGCTCAGCCTAATCTCCCACCAGGACCCCCTGACCAAGCCCTCCTGAATCCCACACACTTATTCTACTGAGCCATCTCCCTGGCCTCCAGCTTTTACATGGACTGCACTCAACTTCCTGTCAGGAATCAGAAATCAGAGGACGAGAGAGAGTCGGTTGGGACCCCGTCCCCGGGCCCAGAGCACAGCAGAGAAAGTTGCATCTGGGGGACTAAACAAGATTTCCAGCTCACCACCACCGCTGCAGTTCCAGGGAGGGTGTGAGTAATGGTCCCAGCCTGGGCAAGGCTGGAGAGCAGCATGGACTCCTGGGAACCTGGCATTCCAGGTGGCTCTGATCAGGGCCCAAATTTAAAACACCCTGGAAACAATGGATGCAGAGCTACCCAGAGTGGAGCTGACAAACGCCCTCTGGAATCAGTCACTCGGGCATGCGATCCCTTCTCTCTCAGGTAGGCAGGTCTGTCTCCTATTTCCTCTCTCCTCATCCACTTTCAGTCTCCAAGCCCCCGCCTGCTGCTGACTCCTAGCAAAAGAAGGTGGCCTGGCACTGCCACCTCCTCCTGACCACTTAATTCTGCTTGAGATAGAGCAGCTGGGGGTGGGGGTGGGGGCAAAGATCGGGGTACCAGCTCAAGGCCCTTCCCCCAGTGGCCAAGACCCATACAGGCCACCTTCCTGGAGACACCGGATGTGCTGCTGATTTCTCAATAGAACTTTGCAAAGCATGAGTCAGATGTGTCCCCTGGCCAGGTTCCCATCAACACTGGCTCCCTGCCAAGCAGGCCCAGAGGCAGAGCTAAAGTCAAGGTTCCTCCAGGGGGACCGCCTGTGTTTTGTCTCCACTCTCCTGGAATAATAATTCCAGCCACTCTGCCAGCCAGCACCATGCTGGGGTATTTGCTGCCCTGGACTGCATGGCTGCGTGTGGCTCTGTAGGTAGATCCCTCTGATGCCCTCTGCCCAATACCACTCTTGCCCAGAGATCCAAACCAATCGCTGGAAGTACATAGACCTGGTGCCCAGACAGCTTCTGCAAGGCTCAGGGGCCTCCAGGCCATAGCAGTTTCCAGGAACCCAGGTCAGGGGTGCAGGAAAGTTTTGTGTTATGGAGAGATTCTGCTAATTCATCTTAGGACATCTGCTCACAGGTGCGCCGCACACACTGTACATTGCTCTCCACTCTTTCTAGTCAACATTGTTTCTTTTCTTTCTTTTTTTTTTTTTTTTGTCTTTTTTTGAGACAGGGTCTCACTGTGCAGTTCAGGCTGGCCTTAAGCTCACTTTGTAGCTCAGGCTGGTCTCGAACTCACAACAATCCTCCTGCCTCAGCCTCCCTAGTGCTGGGATTACAGGCATGCGCCACCACGCCCGGCTACAACATTGTTTCTTGAGAATCTTTTCATGTGCATTCATATAACTCTTTACTTGTGTGTGTGTGTGTGTGTGTGTGTGTGTGTGTGTGTGTGTGCAAGGGATGGAAGGATGGAAGCCAAGGACTTACACAGAATAAGCACCTTGAGTGAGCTATACTCCCAGCTTTACTTAATTGTTTGATTAGTTTTGTAAACAGCTTTACTAAGGTATAACTTACCGACTCTTAAGATTCACAGTGCTTTAAGTAACAATCTGCCTTAGCTCATTTTCTGCTGCTATAGTGGAACACTATAGGCTGTATGGCCTGCAAGCAATAGGAAGCTACATGGCACTCAGTTCTGGAGGCTGGGAAGTCCAGGAACATGGCACCGCTATCAGGCAAGGACTTCATGTGTCAGCAGGGCCAGTGAGCGTGTGCAAGAGAGGCCAGGTGCAGTGGCCCCACCAGAAGTTCTAGCTGTGCACAAGGCTGAGGCAGAAGGATAGTGAGCTCAAGGCCGGCCTGGGGAATGCTGTGAGACTTTCAAAACAAGCTAAGATAAACAGCTGAGATGCAGCTCAGTGACAGAGCACTTGCCTGCCATGTGCAAGGCTCTTGGTTTGATCACCAGCACGGGAGGGAAAGGGAGAGAGGGGGTGAGGAGCAGCCTAAACTTAGCTATTTTTGTGTTTTATTTTGTTTTGCATTTTGAGACAGGGTCTTGGTGTAGTCCAGGCTGGCCCTGAATTCATGTCCACCCTCCTGCCTCAGCCTCCCAAATACTGTGATTGCAGGCACATGGCACCACAACTGGCTCAACTTGTCCTTTCTTAAAACTCAGGAACTTCCAGGGTAATTAACGGACTCCCAAAATAGTGGCATTAATCCATCCATAAGAGCACACTTCCTATATTCTCAGTATTCCTTAAAGGTCCTAGCTCTTAGTACTGTTATAAAAGAAACATTTCTTTTTTTCCTCTTATTTTTATTAATACATGTTTGCAGTACATAATGATTACATTCTGATACATAATACATCTTCATTCTTTGTTCACCCTCCCCCCTTTCCCCTATGGGTCTTGGTCCCCTTCCCTGGTATTTCCCCATGTTCTATTATTTTCTTTTATTCAATGGCAAATACATTTCAACATGAATTTTGATCACACATTCAAACTCTAGCACAAGCCAATGATTTTTATGAAAAGGCACAGCTGTGCAAATACCACCGCAAGCCAGATTTAGAATTCAGATTCCTTCACCTTTAGAGACCTCTGGTGCTTCATCTCAGTCAGTCTTGTCCCTCTCGTCTGGCCCCGGGAACTGCTTGCCTGCCTTCCTCCCCACAGATTCGCCTCCGGACACTTCACGCACAGGGTCTCCCAAAACTTGGTCTTCTCTTCTAGCTTCTTTAATTTGGTATTTCCAGCTTTGCTTCTACCTCTCTGTCTTCGCTGTGGTGTGGATGTCTCATCATCATTTATATGAATCCCCTGTGGACATTTCCATTGTTTCTAAAGCCTAGGCTTTTACAGATAACACTGTGAGAAATGTTCTGTGACTGTGCCCCCACCCACGTGGGCATTTCTGCAGGGTGGCTTTCCTGACTGCACATGAAGTAGGTAGAGAATTGCCTTCTCTAAAGATGTTACCTGTTCACTCTCCTGGCAGGCAGGGGTGGCAGCATCTTGTCATCTGATGAGTGGATTTCCCAAACTATAGGATGGAAAACCTGGGCTTAATTCCTTGCATTACTGCAACAGTGAAATAAACCAAGTTGTCCTTTTGTCTTTCTGATGACTTTCTCTATGTTGTTTTCTCTTTATTTTAGTGATTAATAATCATTTCAGCAACTGCAGAAAATTTATACTTATAAGCTACAGAATGTGACTATGCATGGGGCTGGGAAGATAGCTCAGTAGAATAAGCGCTTGCCTGGCAAGCACAGGGTCCTGAGTTCAATCCCTGGCACTGCCAAAAAGAAAAAAAAGAAAAAAGAATGTGACAATATAGTGAATTCTAGGGCCTGTCACATAGGTTAAGAGAGGACATTATCAGCAATGCCTCCTCCTGTTCAGGAAACAGTGCCAGGATGTGTGTGACCCTTTTCTTCAGCATTTGTTCCCATATTTGTGTGAACCACTTGTACTGAGTCAACTCAGTTGAGATGGAACTATTTCCCTTAATTCTCTTCCTCAATGTCCAGGTGGGCTCAGGCCAGTACAGTCACTGCATAATGAGTTGAAAAGGGGGAGTGGCAGTCATCTTGTCAGACTTCATGATGTCCCTGCGAGGCGCCTGTCACCATCACATGTTGCCAGCTAACTGGGTCTCAGCACCCAAGGTGTACATTTCCTTTGGGCTGCAGGGTCCCAGGGCTTCCCAGCCATTTTCGCCCTGAACTTGGACCCACACAGGTTTTAGTGCAGCCTCAGGGCTGCAGTTTGATCCTCCCCCATCACGCCCCTCACTCCTCTAGGTTGTCCTGCTGGCCTCAGGTTCCACGCCAGAAGCCAAGCCAACAGCCTCACACAAGCTGTCTCAGCGGCTCCCAAAGAGGTGTGGGGCAGAATTCCTGTCACAGGCTCCTTTTCCTGGTGGCTCTGTAACTTGGGTTGAACCCTGACTGAACAGATGTGCCCTCCAGAGAGAAGTTGAATTTGCTTGTCTATGAATTTTGTGTTTCGCTTGGATGTTTCTTTAAGTGTCCACTTGCCAGTTCAGAACAGGAGAAGCAATCTAAACCTGATGCCACACCAGCATCCCTAAACTTCATCTGGTCCTTACCCCTAACAGGAAAATAGAAGCCCAATACCTTCTGCACCAGGTATCAATGAGTCTAGAAGCAGAAAAAGTAGACAGGGCCTAACCATGTGAGTACAGTACACGATTTCCCACCATCTTATCCAGTGCCTGAAATGCCACTGTCACAAAAGTCAAAGAACTGATTAAAAAAAAAAACTGGGATTTTTAATGATTTCAGCTCTAGCATTCTGCAGCCACGAGGTTTTGCCCAGGCCTCAGCTTCTTCCCTTACTTATTGATAGTGTTGACCTGGGCATCTTCAGGCCTCTCAACTGCTATTCATGGTGGTGGGATTAGCCTGAAGTCTGTATGCCCTGAATTTGAATGTGACAGGTAAACTGGGAGTGCTTCTCAATGAATGTCACCCTCATATAGACTACTGTTGGTCTGGTTTACAGAAGTCGTCCTGCAGAGACAGAGGATTGTCGCAGGGGAGGCATCAGAAACCCAGGGAAAAGGATGAAAGGTTGGGCTGCCTTAGCGTAAGTAGAACAAATCTAAAACAAGAAGGGTAAGTGAAGAGTGGGCAGATCTGGCAGAGAACATGGGGCTAGGATATGGGTATGGAATGTGGCAGGGAAGCAGGAAGCAGGGACTCACAGGCTGCTTGGGTTACTTCTGACCTGGTGCCGAAAATTTCAGAGGGAGGTG
>PVKA01005996.1:0-86540 GCA_004027165.1 Ctenomys sociabilis | reverse complement strand
AAAAAAAAAAAAAAAAAAAAAAAAAAAAAAAAAAAAAAACAAAAAAAAAAAACAAGTACAGATAAGACGAACCCAAGCAAAGCTGATTATAAATTATTCAACAGTCAGGACACAATTGGGACTTTTGGTAACATATAAAATGGAAAGTTGTTTTCCTTGATTTGTCTACTCAATATTACCTACTATGTCTTTAAACAATTGATCGTGAAATCTAGTAATGACAGGGTGCATATTGAAGACTCGCATTATAAGTTATGTACTCTGTGAAATGAAAGGAATAATAATGAATTTCAGCCTCAAGTTTACTGCTGAATCAAGGAAACAAAACAGATACCTAAAACAATAAACACACACACACACACACACTAAAATGCATGTCAGATGACTGCTGTATTATGTTTACCAGTGTACTAGTTTCTATGTTACCCAATCATGTTATATTCATTCCAAAAGTGATGATATTTATAATAGTAAGAAAAGAGCGCTAAATGGGGCCAGGGAGATGGCTTAGTGGAATAAGCGCGACCCTGGCAAGTGCAAGGGCCTGAGTTCAATCCCTGGAAAAGAAACTCTTGTTTGGGGTTGGCAAGATAACTCAGCGGTCTAAAGCGCCTGCTTTGGCAAGCTTAGGCAAGCTCTCAGGGACCGCAGTTCCATCCCGAGTTCGTGCCAGCCCCTCCCCCCAGGGCAGGCTGAGCTGACCCCGCCCCCGCCCCCCCCCGCCCCCAAAAAAGTCTGTGATGTGTAGCGAGACACTGTAATAAATAAATAAATAAATAAAACTGTCCTATTGATCAGCTTTGAAGCTATCTCACTGATATTTCTCAATTAAAAAACAAACAAACAAATACCCTTCCTCAAAGTTGGTGAATGTGCAAATAAAATCTATTGTCAATTTTATGTAAATACTAAAAGGACTCAGATTTTAGTGATAAACACTGTGCATGGGGTTTTCTGCTAATGATCTTATTAGAACTAAATAACTGAGTATGTTCCAGTGTTTTTATTCATTCTGATATATGCTTGCAAAATACAATTGCAAAGTGGAGGTTTTGCTTTGATGTGCAGTTATCAGTAACTCTTTTAGAGTTCCAGAAAAACATTCTATATTTATTTTTCTTCATGTGCCTGCTTATATGATGGCAATTTTGTAGTTCTGATACCAGAAAACATACTCTGCAATCCTTTATGGTTAAAATAAGCCCACGCAGTGAAAAAAAAGTTTAAAATTACAGTGAAAAGGAAAATCATTTCCCAGCTACATACTACCTAAGTAATGAAAACACTGTTGTTTACAATATTTGAAGTTTAAATAATCTGTGCAAGCACTACACACACACACAAAAAAAACACATAGATCTTTGAGTAAGGAAGGCCTTGTTTAAAGCACCTAAGCTGACACATGACTTGCCAATTATTCAAGTAACCTATTGAGGCAACAGCAAAGTGAACACATGCATGAAATTCAAGCATCTTGACTTCAATCCCGAAGCTGCAGCAACTCGCTATGGATCACAGAGCATGCTGGCCTCAGCTTCTCTCCTAGAATGTTCCCTGCTTTGAAATTTTTGAGAATAATCCCTACTTTCCAGAGATTCCTTAAGGAGTAAACAGTATAAAATACATGGAATCTACTTACACATAGCTTAACACGTAGGGATATTCAATAAACTCCCTTCCTGGTTCTTTTCCCAAGAGAGTCTTGTAAACCACAACCTGCTTGTAATATTTAGTTTCTAAGAGTTTGTGTTAAGAGATTATATAGTGGATTATTTTATTATGGTCTGGAATAAGGAATTAAACATATGTAATATAGAAGAGTACATAAAATATTTCTGAAGCAAACAGAAAATGATAAACTGTTGAATAGAAGTGAACACACTGGACAATGGAAAAGTCATGAGTGTATCCTACCAAAGGGTTCTGTTAGTGGCAGGTATCCTGCCTGTCTCCGTCAATTGACGTCCACCTAAGTAGAAGATGGTCTTTTAATATTGATGTGTGTGTGAATGAATGTGCACATAAGCTCGTTCCTTCAAAGTTTTAAGGGGCTTCAATCTCAAGAAATCTTTATTACTCATCTGAAAACCCTTGCAATTTTTATCATTCAAAGCAGATCCCTTCCAACATGTCTTCCTTAAGAATATTCTCTTTGGGAGTCGGGCAGGATAGCAAGCCTGAGCCCCAACCTAGGCAACTCAGCAAAACTAAAAAAAAAAAATTAAAAAGGGGTAAGGATATTGCCCATGGTGAAGGCTTTGTGTTCCACACACAAGAAAGAAAAGGACAGGACAGGACAGGACAGGGAGAAAATAAATGTCCACATTACTACAAAGGCCCAAGATAATGATGTGCTGGAAATAATTTGATGGCTTGCATATTAATAACAACAGGATTTCTCTGACCTGAAGATGGAAGTGCAGCCATACCTACAGCCTCTGCAGCGTCTCTCTGCTTGGTCACTGTGCCCTATGCTATTTGCCTGGTTTCCCTGTCACTGTGCATTCTCATTTGTCCTCATTTTCTTAGCCTGCATTATTTAATGTCCAGTCCCAATGTAATTACCTGAAGGAAAACTGAGGAATTCTGACCAATTTTTGGGAAGACGACTAGCTCCTATAACAGTGAGTGTACTACTCTGCTGTAAGGGGCATGCTTGGTGTCACCACCTCTTCCCTCACAACGCACATGGGGATCCAGGAACAGCACATTCAGCTACACGTTCTAAATGTCTGCCACAGTGGCTGGTACACACTAATGTTCAGAAAAGATTTGCTGAATCAAACAGAATCCTTTCCCAGGTCATATTTCTATTTTATAATCTAAACTTTTCAATGATAATAAAGGTAATTTTTAATAAGCATTTTTAAAATTGAAGGTGAATACCTTCTTTTGTTAAGAGGTGCTACAGTAAGAAACTATGTATCTTTCAGATTTATGTTATTAAATACACTGGGTTCATATTCACTTTTATCAGTATACCACCCACATCTCAGGAGTATGACTACTGTACATATATTACCATATTCATGTTAACTATTAACACATTTCAATACGATTCCAATTAAAGGAGACATGTGAAAATCTAATTTAGGACTTTACCATATTCTTATTCCACATACCATTTTTAATCTTTTATTTAGAAAAGCATTAAAATTAGAGTTTACTTGTCCACCCCTGGGAGCCAGCAGAGCCAGTTACACCGCAGTGTAATAAAAGAATGGGAGAGTGGATATCTACTCAGCAAAGGTGTTGCAGCATTAATGATAGGGAAACTGACCTGAGAAAAACACCTGAAACCCACAACATAATCTGTAGAATGAAGCAGGCAATGTGTTGTTGGGTCAGCCTACCAGACAGAACAATGCACTCAGAATTATCTCGTCCTGATGCATAACATCCTTATGCAGTACTACACATATGGAAGAGCAGTTCTTCATCTTGATTACCCTTAAGAGAGCTGCAGTTCTGTTAATGATAGGTGTCAAGATCTCCAAAACAGATGGACCTTACTCACTGGAAAATGCTGTGACTTTCCGGGATCACTCTGGCCAAGTTCTTAAACTTGAGAAGATGGGGTAATTAAAAGTTAGCAAGTGGCTCTGTACTGGAGAGAGGTAAAGGATAATTGTTTACCTAAACTGCAGACAACACCAAATGTTAACCACTGGCCTGCTTAATACTGGAAGCATTCTAGCACTAATAACAGGAATTCCTTGGACAAACACTATACTAGAGTATCTTATGTTCTGCAGCATTCAGCAATATTTCTTAGTATTTAAATACAATTCCAAATGTAAGCATTCAGAATATAGAGAAAGAATGTCTGGAATGTTGTAACTATTTCAATAGTTCATATCCTGAAAATACCTGTTTCGAAGTAAGAGGAGGGACACAGCCAATGTTACTAATTTTTTTGTACTAATCACTCCCAAGCTATAACTTTAACAATTCAAAATAATGTGTAAGTTGAGGTTTGCCTCCACCGAAAGACTAAAATAACTAAGTTTCCGTCAGTAGCAACGTCCACCACAGCTACAAGGAAACAGAAGTGGTACTGATCACCTGGTAATTAGCTACAAGGAAACAGAAGTGGTACTGATCACCTGGTAATAAGGTAGGTTAAAGTGGCTGACAGGAATTATTTTATTTTTCACACACAGGCACTGGCAGGGGAAGCTCGAATTGCCTGTACACACACCTAAAGATGTCTGGAGATTGCTGAGCCTCCTCAGAAGTAAACACAGGGACTTACAACCCTTTCAGAGAGATCCCTTTACCCCCTTTATATAGCTGGGCACTGGTCCAGCTGCCCTTGGCGGTGCTCAAGCAAAGAATTTTAGGAATGGGGACAGGGATGGCTTATTCCCTAGAGAGGTTAGTGTGGAATGGGAGTGGAGGGGGGAGGGAGGGAGGGCACCTTTCACATCCCTGTCAATCAACTATTATTAACTATTATGCTCAAGCAATGGAATCTAACTTTATCCTGGCCACATCTGGCTTGCCTCCAGGTCCAACACTATTGCCAAAGAAGAGACTGTGGTTTTCTTAAGTGATCTGGCCTTTGCTCCTTTAAGATCTCTCCGTTAATGCAGTAAGAAGAGTCTAAACATAATATTCTCAAGCATACACTGACTCTTTTCTGAAATTTCCCATAATACAAGTATGCTTAAAGTACTAATCTTAACATACTTAGGCCAAAGGTTGCCAAGTTTTTGAGTTTTAGGTAAAATGCATATACATTACCCAGAAAAATTTAAGGAACAAGAATTTGGAGAGAAAATTTTTATTATGTTCCATTGTTATGTGCTGTTCAAGAAATGAAATACTAGATATAAAAGGATTAAATTTTAAGATAAAAAGGTAGGGGAAAGTCAAGTCAGTGGAAAACTTGAGCAAATCAAAGGTCTTGCTATGCAAACTATGGTAAGATTAACTCAAGTAGAGCTGAAGAAAAAAAAAGCAGTGTCTGCTTCTACATTTTGACTCATTATTTCTATGGGAACTTTGACTTACATAATCTACAGCAGATCTTTTAAGGCAGCAAACACATCACTGGTCATATTTATAATATAGAAAGTACTCTAACGTACATATAAAATTAAAATTACTGATTTTAATACTTCATAGTTCTTTCTGTGCGATACAAAAATTCAACTTGTCTAAGAAAAATCATTTATATGTGAATACTATGTGTACATATATGTATATGTAAAAGATTATGTTATTATTTATTGATTTATAAACAATCATTCCAAGACACTTAAAATCTATTAAAAAGTATTCATTTTGCCAAAAAATAAAACAATAACAACTTGAGATTCTTTTTAGGTGCTCATGACATGCCAGGCCCCTGTTTTATAAACTTTACCTAACAAAATCCTCAGAACACTTAGTGAAAGGAGGGATAAATCCCTCTTCCTGGTGAGGACCTTGAGTCTTAAAAGCATCTCAGATTTGCCTTTCACTACACCATAAGGGGCACGATAACTTCACTGCCCATTGCCTGGGAGAGATTGCCCATCTCT
The DNA here is from genome assembly GCA_004027165.1 of Ctenomys sociabilis. NCBI lineage: Eukaryota > Metazoa > Chordata > Mammalia > Rodentia > Ctenomyidae > Ctenomys > Ctenomys sociabilis. Next base: position 81,012 of record PVKA01005996.1, on the reverse strand, counting down.
CTAAAACATTTAAGATAGTTTTATAATATTCATTTCTCCATGGGACTTCTAGAAGTGAATGTCAGTATTTACCTGCTCAAAACAGCTGCTGATCTAGCTGGCTAGGCAGGTGTGCCCTTCCTCACAGCTCTGTGTGTGTCCTTCCTGAAACAGCGCTCTAAGCCAAAGAGACCTGCTGATAGAAGATGGCTGTTCTTTGGTAAGGGTATATGAGGAATGGCACTCCCCTGCTAGAACCTCCAAACATACACAGCTCTGCATGTCAATCCTGATGTCCATTCATCACAGCAGTGAATGACATTATTATACTCTGGTTTGCTTAGGCCCAAAACTAGCAGTCAGTTCTTACACCTCTTTGTCCCCTCACATACCACTTGGAGTCTATCAGCAAGTCCAACAAAACTAATTGGTATCTCACCCTCCCACTGCTCCCACTCCACCTAGACCACAGAGATCAAACTGATGGAGGTGTCCTCACCACCTTCTGCCTTGCTTGCCCATTCTTTGGTTGGTTTGTTTGCCCATTCTTCTGATACCTAGCATGGGCTTTGTGAAATATACAGTGCCTTCATGCTCTCATTCATACCATTATGGTACACTGCTGACCTTGCTGTTCCTCAATATACCAAATATACACAGCTTTACAGTTCCCAGGAATTACTCAATAATAGTATCTTAGTACTTGCTAACTGATTCTGGGACTCTCAAAAAATACCAAAAACAACCACCACACAACAGTTTTAGGTAAAAAGAGTAGGGAGTAATCAACACTGACAAGTTTAATCAGTACCATGACAAAATTCTCAAGTCAAAATGCACCAAGTACCAAATTCAATGAGTTTCAAAACAATTGAGAAACAAGATATGACTGCAATAAGAAAATCAAATGCTTTAATTAATAGAACATTTCTGGCTGACAGATATGGAGCCCCCAAATTCATCTTTACTTTATAGCCCCAATTTGATTTATGACCATTTATGTACATGGTAACCTTTATTCTATGTAGAAAAAAAAAATCTCAGGGTTAGTGACATTTATATAGAGAAGTACTGTGAAGTCTGTCATCAATCTCTCCTGGGACCTCTCACTTAATATCAAATGTAGCAAAGAAATAAGGGCCAAAAAAAAAAAAAAAATGATGGCACTCTATTCTGATTATAGTCAGAAACTGGTCAAGAGCTGCTTCCTGGTATTCCAAGAACTGGCAGAGCTTATTCAAGGCCCAAAGGACAATGTATAACAAAGAGGCAGGGAGAGGGCATCTACAGGGCAACCCAGAAGTCACGCATTACATTGCATCCTTGACCCAAATTGGCTTTCTCTTGATCACTAATGACAAAAAACAGATCTTTGCCCATAGATTTCATGACCTGTAGATGCAAAACAGTTGGAAGTCAAGGAAGCAGTGCTGGTCATATGTAGCTGTGGCAGCTAACAATGGTTGCTGGACACATACAAAGTAAGAGTGAGTTCTCAGAGGACAATGTGAGGAAGCTAATGTCCATGAATCAGGCCCGCAGAGCTCATGGGAGGAACAAGATCTACCAGAATCCATTCAGTATGTAGAAATCACCAGCTACTGAAGTCTGTAACATCTGGGTTCTGGCCACAGATAAGCCCATTTTCTTTCTCTTTTGTTATGAAAGCTTTCTAATAGAAACTAAACAAACATGACCTTTCTTGTCACCAATACTAGACTCACTTATTTTGACACTCCCACTTTTATTTAATGCTCTGACCATACGTAGAAAGGAACTATCTAATGAAATGGTTTTATGTCAGACTCCATTTTTAACCAAGAAGAAAGGTAATTTAAAAACCAGATCTTAAGAACAACTGCAGATGTAGCTGTAATGGTACGATGAGGCTACACTGTAGAAGATCATGCCCTTAATTTACTACAACTAATATCACCATAAACGGGAAATGTGGACACAGAAAAGGATACAAGGTGAATACCAAGTACTGGCAAGGAGCACTGCAGACTGCCAGAAGACCATGAGAGGAAGACAGAGGAGACACGCAGAACAGATTCTCTCAAATGTTCATGCTTTAATCTCAGACTTGAGGCCTCCAAAACTGTGAGGTAACGTACTTCTGCTAGTTAAACCATCCACCTTGTACTTTTTTCAGCAACCCCAAGATATTAATGCAGCCTCAGATGAGACATACTTTAGAAACCTCCAAGGTGATTCAGAGGTAGTAAAGAAACTACTAAAAGAACCCTTTGAAAAAAAATGCATCCAAGAAGAAAGGTACCACAACACCAGAGATGGGTTAATTCTATCATTTAAAGGGCAAAGGATATGAACTGTGGAAATTTCACATAACTATGCTTACAATGAACCCATAGAAACTGATAGCCAAGTGTCTTTGTAACAACTTTATGATCCAGATGGTATTCACTAATAATATTTTTATTATTGATGAAATTATTAGACTGGTAGTTAAAAATGTTGTTTGTTCATCTGAAATTTAATTATGCATCTGAAAAACACTCTCATAATATGGCTAAGGTCAAAATGGAGAAATATGCAGGAAATAATATGAAAGAACATTCATAACAGGTCAAACAACCACACCCAAAGAATGTTGATTAATGAAAAGATGTCAACTTGAAAAGAGGGCTCCAGTTGTATGCCATAGGGCTACTTTAACAAGATTGAAGAGAAACATGTATGGCATGTTTAGCCAACCTGTGGACAATAAACAGCTGACAAGGAACACCTGATTTTCTAAATGTCTGAGTTTGGACTCCTGAAATCATCCTTTTGAGGAATTGTAGAAGAAATTAGAGACATGTAAACAGTACAAAGAGAACAGGGAACATTAGAAAAGAATGATCAGATATGAATATATGGAGACATAGAATCAAATTAGTTCGGGCAAAAAGGATCTGAGATTTTTATTTTATTTTATTTATTTATTTATTTATTTGCAGAACCAGGGATTGAACTCAGGCCTTGCACTTATCAGGGAAGTGTTTATTCTACTGAGCCATCTCCCCAGCCCCTTGAGGGAGAGGTTTTTTTAAAAAATACATTTTTTAAAAAAGTATTTCTGTTCTCTCCACAACTGTCACTCTGCTACTAATACATCTAACTATTGTTAGCCTCTTTGTGTTCATTACTTTTCCAGTCACTGCTCTTACTTTCAAATCCATTCTTCTCAAAACCAGCATTACAGCACAGGCAGGCAGATGGTAAGTTTGAGCCCAGCTAGAGTAAGTGACTTAGCAAAACCAGTTTCAAAAAAAAAAAAAATTGGGTTGGGGACAGAGTGCAGTGTAATGGCCCTGTGTCAAATTCCCAGAAAAGAAAAAAACAACAAACAAACCAACAGCATACTAGCATAAACCCACTGAAACCATAATAGCCCCCTCTATCAAAGCTGGCCAGTGCTCTCACTTGTCCTAGAAATGCAAAGCAACTAAACTACAAGAAGGGATGGTGAGCAAAGATGAGTCTGCTGCTCCCATGAACCAGCAATGCGGGTCCCCTGGGGTGGTACACTCCTCTTTGTTCAAGCTGCCAAAGTTTGATGATCCAGCTTTCCTTCATGTCCAGTTCAGTCAAGAGCCATCTGGATCTTGGCTTATATTACCATTATCAGCTAATTTTCCTTACAGTACAATTTAACAAGGATATGTACAATTTTCTAGTGTAGACCCCAGTTTAAGATACTGTTCTCTTCAGTGCTCATTCCTACTCTCGCTTCCTACTGTCTTCTCCTGAGGCTGGTATCAAGTCTGTACAACAGAGCTCTCTCCTGACAGAGACTCAGTGTCATTTCTTTCTCTCCTAGCAAGCCAGGGGCATGTTATATAACCTGATCTCCTCCCTAGGAACCAGCTTTACAACGTCAAATACAGGTCCATTTCCAGGGAGGGGCAGACTCTATTAATCAGGTCAGAAAACTCTCTACTCTAACACAATGGCTCTGTATCTGCTGTACACATTTAGCTAAGAAAGTTACTGAGGTAATAGACACTCAGCCTTTCTAGATTTAAAAAATTCCTTTCATCTCCCTACCTCTCCAAAATAATTCAAACTCTATCCAAGTGACTGTTCAAAAATCTGTTGCTAGTTATTCAATCCATTTAAAATAAGAATCCAGAGACCTTCACATGTTCTACAAGAAAATGTATAGTGAAGGTGCCTTCTTGCCTTCCCAGCCACATGACATGCCACCATCTCCCTCACAGGCCCACCTGCCTTCCTTAAAGTCTGAGATGAACAGGCAGTGAAGTTTAAGTTTCTCCTTATCTAGGGCCTTCTCCCACGCATCCTTATCTGCATACTCTACCTAATTAGTCCTTCCTCGCCCATTCTTCAGCTTAAACTTCATCTCCTTTAAACATTCAATAATAAAGAAGACTGCTAATTATATAATACTTTATTTCTTTGTCTTTTCTGGTACCAACTGTAAATTACTGCATGACCCCTTACACGGCAAATGTGTTCTCACCCACCAGTCTGTACGTTTCAAGAGGACAGAGCTATGTCTGTTTTGCTCACTGCTATACAGCAATTAATTATCAGACACTTAATTATCCTCAAGAAATAGCTTATTAAATTGACTGAAGGAATAACTAGGAAGACCCAACAACAGAATCACCAAGTTCACATACTTGAAAGAAATCTTTTAAACCCTGAGGGGACTTCACTGACCTCATAAGAAACATAAAGTACATGTGTTGGTATATAAGTCTTTCTCTATCTAGGTCTTAACCATCCAGCAGAAAAGTATAAAAATGAAGTATACATTGTGGGGCCATAATATTAAGTTGAGCTATAAATGGCTATGGTCGACAACTTCTTCAGATAACTCATCATTGTTGTGGAATGCTGGACTGTGTAGGACTGTGTTGTCGAGTTCAAGCACCTAAGTTAGTTGAATGACAATGTTAGTTGAGTGCCTATCTTTGACAGTTGTAGACAAAGGAAGGGATATAGAAAGGAAGAATCATGATGTGTGTGTATGGACAGTACAGTTGGGATAGATAACGCTGTGCTTCTACATAATTCTATGAGAGGCAAGATTTGCACTAATGGTGATTGGACAGGATATTATGTCAGCTGCTAGTACTATGGACAACCACTAGGAAAATATCAAGGTAGAAAGTATTAATTATTGAATCTTTGATGTAATTCAGGTATAAAAATAAGATATGCAAAGCTACACTCTATTTACTGATAAGAGACATATGATATAATAATGTCTGTAAGTATAATATCATGTATGCACCTTCTATGATACCAAAACATTATGAAAACAGTTTGCAATGTATTAATTTATCAAATCCATTTTGTCAAGGTATCTTAAAACTGCCTCATTGATATTTGTACTTCAATAAAACAAAAATTAAAAAAAAATCTTCATCATATATCATGTGTTCTGACAAAAAGATTCTTAAGTTAGGAAGAAACCCCAATTAAATGAACTTGAACATCTAGTTGTGGACCTAATACTTTATAACACATATTCAGTGGACTCTAAGAAGAGAAGGCTGTTACAATCATTGTAAGCCAACAAAAGCTGCAAGTCAGAATTATCTGAAATAGAATTGAGGTAGAAATCAAAGTAAATGTTTGAATTTAAATGGGACAAGATAGAGAACCCTGAAAATATGAAAATGAACAAAGGGAAACAACACAGATAAGATTTGACACAGGAAGGTCAACCTGATTTCTATGAGACATGTATAGATTACTAGGTTAAGCATGCATTGTAAGGTGAATTGAGAAAAGGTCTGAACTGAATTCTAATGTCCTCATTTGATCAGAGGAGTAACAAAAGTAAGAGAAAATCATCATGGTATGCTGAATGCATTAAAGAGAAAAGCAACTAGAGGTGCAGAACCATTAAAGGGCTACTAACCTTCCATAACAATTACGAAGCTGAAATACCCAAAGGGTGATATACCCCATTTTTAACAATTATAAAAATTGGCCCAATGGAGCAAGCTGCAGATCCCAAGTACAATCACAGGAGAGAGCTGGCAAGGGGTTGCTGATACTCAGTGGCCTAGATGGTCCCATTTGCTGGATGTCAGTAATGCCACCAAGGTACCATCTTCTCTGAGGTAATCTGAACCACACTGGCCTAAGAGCAAATGTCCATGGGAAGATGAGGGTCAGATGACTGAGTGGAGACCAAGGGGCCAGCCACTTGACAGTATAGTAGTGCAGAAAGTGCCCAGAAAGCTGGTGGGGTGCACAGACTTGGACAAAGGGCTAGTTTTCAAACCTACAAGAAAGCATCACCATATTTCAGCAACCAAGTGGATGAAGTGGTGGGTGAAGAAAGCTAAATAAGAAGAGGACCTAGAGGAAGAAAAAACACAGGATCAAACCCAGGGAAATCGTAAAGGGAAAAATATGAGATAGTAGAACCTAGAACAAGCATGAGACAAAGCATTAAGTTATCAACGATTTCAAAATTCTGATCCCAAACAGCCATGTGGGAGAGAAACTTCTATAAATAACAGAGATAAATCATTGGGGGAAAGAGGATAAATTTTAATGAATTATCAATACATAAGAATTTTGAGTTAAGTTGTAGAGTTTCCAGAGTTATTTGTAAATTATACATACAGGTTAGTAATAATTATTTAAAAACCCTTAAATATCCTGAAGTATAAATCATAAGTTTAGAAATGAATTCAAAGTTGTAGACTTGAGAGAACCTAAGCAAGTATAATTCTAAATTTGACAGTCGTAGATAAGCTTTTTTTAGCGTGAACACTAAATAAATGTATGGACAGGTAAATACTTTTTTAAGATAAAATAAATTAAAGCTGACCAAAACATATCATTAATTTGAAAATAAAGCTTTTACACAGACTAAAATATTACAGGGAGTAACAAAATACCTCTCCCATCACCACCCCCAAGATTCATGTTAAAAAGTGACCCTTAATCTGGATGCCCAGTAGACTCATTTGAGTAATTTTCAAAGGTATACTGATTGGCTGATCAATTAAATTGGAACCACTCAATTAAAAGACAGTAGGAAATAATCTGGCAGGAGACCCCATGCAGGATCAAAGCTCATTTAGCTGGGGAAAAAGAAGAAAAAAAAAGAATAATCTTTAGGGAAACAGTGTAGGAATATAAAGATGCAAGCATGATTCTTTGGCACATGCCTCTAATTTCAGCACTTTGGGAAACTGAGGCAGGAAAATAGCAACCTTCAGTGCAAACTGGGCAATTCAGTGACTTGGTGAGGCCCTGTCTTATAAAGGGGAGTAGGGTGAGGAAAACTGGTGATGCAGCTCAGTGTGAAGTCCCTGGAGTTAACAAAAGACTTATCTAAATGAAAAAGGGTAAGCATAGATAGGTCACACATTTAAAACCACTCATAGATTATTTTAATTATAAATTAACTAAAAAAAATTATAAATTAACTCATTATTCAATGGAACACCATAAACATTTTAACTTTAAACCACGTTTTTAAGAAAAATTAACATATTTTTGAGATTTCTTTTTCTCTAGTTTTACTGAAATTTCTTGTGGTACAAATCTAGCTTAATGAAAGGGTGAAGAACATGCTGAAACCAGTTTGTGCTAAGAGGTACACTTAAGTTATGTCACTAGATTGAAAAAAAAAATAGCTATTGGCTGGATCTCAAAAGAACAAAAATTCCAAAAAAATTTCTAATTTAACATTTCTATCTCATCTATCACTGTTGTTTCCATTTTTCCAAGATATAATTTTAGATAAATGAAACAAAATTTAACTATAACAATTTACAACAAAGTAATTCCACTTAGAATATCTTAGTATTAGTTGATACTTACAAGTGACCAGCCTCCAGTTACAGTTACCTGGAAATATTTCACAGCTTATGAGGAGACAGTCAAAGAAATAATGGAAAAGGTATGACTAATCTCAAAAACAAAAACAAAAAACCAAAGATACATTGCTTGACCAAATGAATACTCAAACATGATGTGAATGCCACACAACAGAAATTTAAAGCAGAGGATGGACCCAAAAGATTGACTCGGCCAGAGAAATAGCGCAGAAGCATAAATGCCTCCTTGGCAAGTCAAAGGTCCTGAGTTGGATTCTGGGTACCACAAAACAAACAAACAAACAACAACACCAACAATAAAAAGACTACCAAAAACTCTTCCGGGTCCAGGGAGATAGCTTAGTAGTCTAAGTACCTGCCCAGAAAGTGCAAGGACCTGGTTTCGATTTCCGGTACCAGTGTTGGTCACAGAAACAGGGTGTGATGGTGCGTGCTTGTAATCTCAGCACTGGAGAGACTGAGACAGGAAGATCACGACGATCCTGAGCTGCATAGAAAGACCCTGTATCAAATGCACAAATTAAAAAAAAAAAAGGAAGATTGGCTCAAAAAATGTCTTAGAATGCCAAAAATGGGTAAGAATAGTAAATAAAGTCTGGTTCCCAAAAATAAAGGTGCTGATTATATTCTTTACCAGATTTTAAATTTTTTTCTCATTACAGAAAATTGTTGTATATAAAAATATCGAAACCTGAACTTTAAAATATGTCTAACATTTTAACATATCTCTGTTGTTTCTTTTTAGGCTTTTCCAATTATTAACAAATTATGGACAAATATGTAGCTATTATAGCTACTACATCTACCTGCTACTCTACAATAATTTAGAGCATTGTTCATGTCAAAAAACTCATTATAATAATTTAACACTACATAAAACTTCACTACATGAAATAACCATGATTTACTTATGCATTATCTCCAAAAATAATCTGCATTGATGAAGCTTCAGTGACTATACTGATGCATAAATGTCTCTGCATTTCTGAATAGCTTCCTAACATTAGAGTTTTAAAAGAGCCATTACAGGCCAAACAGTATGCATACTACACAGGTCCTGTTTCTAAATGAGGCACCAATCTCTTCTTTCTTAACTACTATGCGAAAGCTTGAATACAACCAATCAATTAAATGAACCTATCAATAAAATCTAGTAAAAGGATACTGATTCAAAATAATCTCATAGTTGTAATTTTTTAAATACCATAGGCAAAACACTGTATTTTACTATTTCATTGATCATACAGATAACATTTCTTTTTTCTTATTTTAAAGCATTATCCAAGTGAGTCTTTTGTGAAAGCTATTAGTTACTGAGATTAAATTGCTAATTTATAATTAGTCACTGAAAGACTAAATGATTGTCATTATATTTAAAAACTGATAAAATCATATATAAATTAACTTGTGATAAAATCATGTACAAATTAACTTCCTCAAACTTACATAACTTGAGGAATCAGTATAGATGTTCAAGTTTACTACGATGGTTCTAAAATATGCAAGAATTGTACATAATCAAGGTTCATAATGTTCTCTGATGTACAGTAGCCTTTCCACCTGACATTTTCCTTTTCATGGCTTCAGTTACCCATAGTCAGTCAACTGTCGTCTGAAAATATTAAATTCCAGAGCAATTCCTAAGCTTCAGAGTGCACACTGTTCTGCGTGACACAGTGAAATCACATGCAATCCTGCTGTGTCCCACAAGGATACGAAGCATGCTTGGTGCACCGTATGTTACCTGCCCAGCAGGCTACCATCCTGCTCATCTGCCCACCTGCTTTTGTTCAACTCACCTTTATTTTAATTAATAACCCCTAAAGCACAAGAGCAATTTAGGTTTACCAAACAGAAACTGTAAAGAACTTCCTGTAAGTAAAAATGGTGAATGTGCAATGTGCATTAGGGAAAGCATTCACAAAGCTGTGGCCAATTTGTACATGAAATTATCATAAACATGTAAATATAAGGGACAGAACTATAAGTGCACAAGTCAGTACTCTCCATGTGGCAGGTAGCCACTGGAGGTCTCAGAACATATATGCCCCTGGGTAATGAGGACTACTATACAATATTTTAAAGCATTTTACTAGTGAATAATCATATCCAAAAGATTTAAATAAAATTTCACCTCTGCCATAATTACCAAGTAAAGTAAAAATGAAACTCTGCAGGGTAAAGCAAATATAACCTGTATTAGGAAATCTCTTTTTCTGGACTGTTTTCCTTTCTCCATGTCCATTCTGTGCCAACAAAAATGGTTAGTATGTACAGATAAACTTAGAAAAATCACAGTCATTTGGTCTGCTGTATATCCAACAGTGTGCATCTGGGGAAGTCACAAAAGCATTACAGATGCTCAGCCCCTATAGCACCCACAAAATATTTTGGTAAACTGATACAGGATAGGGCTGATGCATCAGTAGTTTTTAAACATCCCCCAGATGATTCGAACAGAACACCACAGATGAGAATCACTGCCCTATATATTATGAAACAAAAGAAGTTGTAAAAATTTACAGAAGCTAACACTACCAGCCAAGTCTCTATTTTAAGATGTAAAAATAAGAAAATATCACTCTAACTTCATAAATTTGAATAACCGATATTATATAAGCTAGAAAAATCATACACATTTTAAAGGCAGCTATCATATTTAATTCACATTTATCCTTATCCAAACTGCTCACAGTCAACAAATGGTCCCCTAACTACTGCTAAGCATGGGACTTCCATGAAGCTATCTTAATTTCAGAACTAACATTTATTTTCTTTCTCAATCTAAAGGAAAAAACCCTCCTCATAGTATGACATGAACACTTAATGACTATTTTTGCCATGTTCAAACAGAAATGAAGTCATGTTCATAACTAATACGTTGCACATACAAATGGACAAAATGAAGATCAGGATGAATACAATCACTGCCTCAGGTGATGGCAAGGAGTTCCCAAGGAAAGCACTCTCTTACTCTTGTCCTGGTTAAAACCTGTTTGTCTGGGGATTGGCCCAGCTGCTCTGACTCCAGCTTCCCAGCCTTCCAGGGTGCTGACGTGACCTTGGTCGTCTATGTGCTGGAGCTGGATCCAGCCAACAAAAGCTAGCACATGCAGGCACTTGTCTCTCCATTATCCAGCGCTTTCCAAGGGCAGCAAAGAATTGTGAGCCAGTGACTTCTCCGTCCTTGACGGCTTTTATGCTCAATCCTTAAAACACCGCCCAAAGGTAACCAGGCAGAAAGATATGACCAGGAGTTGCACTGACCAAACTGAAGTCAGACCACATAATTTCAGTCAAATATTAGCCAAGTTACAGAATTTGACAACAGAGAATTATCTAGTAAACTAGCTGACTTTACCCATATACTGATGACAATAAGGCTTAATTAGTTGAAAGAAAGTCAGCCTGACTGCAGCTGTCCATCTTTGCTTCCCTTCAGCCTTCTTTCTCTCCCTTCCTTCCTCACATCCACAAAGATAACTGAAGAAACTGAAAGAGAAATCATAAGTATTACTATCTTGGTTACTTTTCTCTCATTGCTGAGACAAAATACTTGACGCCCAGAATTAAGGAGGGAAGGGTTTATTTAGCTCACTGTAGAGGTTTCAATTTATACATAGCTGACTCCAAAGCACAGTGGCACACAGCTGAGGGGCAACTGCTCAAGGCGGCAGAAGCAGCAAGAGGGAGAAAAGCAGGACCAAGAGATAAATCATGGGAGCCACAGTTACCAGAAGTGCCACAGAGACAGAGCCACATGGAGCTCACGATTTGCCACAGATCGTCTCAGATGTTGCACATGGAACTACAGGACTTAATGTTTGCCTGCTGGATTTTGGGTTTGCTTTGGTACCAATGCTTTATATGCTGTTGTCTGTACCTTTTCGGAATGGTATTTATCTGTTGCCATTAAATGTTGGAAGTGCTTAGCTTTTCATTTGTGCAGGGGCTCATAGCTAAGAGTTTGCCTACCTCTTAAAGGAAATTTCTAACTTGGGCTTTTCATCAGCAATGCTGAAAACTGTTAGCACTTTAGCACTCTGAGAGATGGACTAAAACGTCTTTTGCATAAAAGGATGTGAATAAGTCTCTGGCAGGCCAGGGGCACAATGTTATGGTATGTGTCTAGGTGTCCCTGCAAAGCTTCATGCAATCAGCCTTCTAGAGTTTGTGACTGACCCGTGATCCAATATTGGGATTGGGTGAGTGCTGCTACGCCTGGGCGTGGGGGGGCACGCGGGGAATATAAGCTAGGTAAAGAGGTCTGCTCTCCACAGCTCCTCCCTTTTTCTTCTTGTTGCTTTTGCTGTTTTCTGCTGCCATGAACTGCTGTTCTCTGCAACGATCTACTCTTGTGTTGGAGCCAGTTGAGTATATACTGCAACCTCCACAGACTGTGAGCTAAATAAACCTCTCCTTCCTTAATTCTGGGTACCATGTATTTTGTCTCATCAATGAAAGAAAAGTAAGCCAATTGCTATAAGATACAAATATTATATCTTCTTGAAAATTGAGCATGTAAGTCCACACAAGTGTAGGGGATGCCAGTTCGGTTAGGTTTTTCAATAAAGAGACAGGAAAGATAAAAGAGGCCTTTATTGCAGGTATAGGAAAGACCACAGAAAAAGAGATGTGGGGCCTGGGGGCCGGGGGGCTTGCCAGGGGAACAAAGGCTATACTGGGCCAGGATGGAGGAGATACAGGGCCAGGATGGTGATAGGATTTAGGGGTGTGTGTGTGTGATATGGCAGACAGGAACTAGAAAACTGATATTCTTCTCCCTTGCCATAGTCACAGCAGAACACTCTGTCTGGTTCCTCGAATCACAATAATAATCTGTTTTAAACTTTTTAAAAATTTCATATGATCCAGGCTCCATGCGATCACTGCTAACAAATTCATCGCGCGGGCAGAAACCCCCAACACCAGCCTCCACACAGGTACTACCCATCCCCCACTTGCCCCTCACTATGACAGCATCCCTTCTCAGCAGGAAGCAGTCAGGAGAGTTGTCGGCCCTATAACCAAAAGGCAGTAATAATGGGTTTTCTCTGCCTCCACAAACAATTCTAAGCCATCACAGCAGAGAGCCGACATGGCACTGGCCAGTTGAGGCCACGTGCTGCGCTCTGCCTACCTCCTTCCTGGTCAAATTACAACATCGTACTTCCTTTTCACAAGAGCTAGTTTCCTTGTTCCTGCATCCTGCCCAATCACTATTTGCCACGTCACGCAGACCACCCTGTAAACCCCACCTCCATCCTGGCCCTGTATAAATATTGTTTCTCACATCTCAGATCCTTTCCTGAAGTCTTCCTTGTGCCCACACTAAGTGCTTCTTTAATCTTTCCCATCTCTTTATTGCACCGAAAAACCTAACACTCACACATCATATTTCATCTGCTTTGTGGAAAGATACATTTTATCTTATTAGCACTATCACCTTGAATATGTTATCCTTAAATTTTGCATTCATCAATTACAGACATTTAGGTCAAGATCAGCAAGTATGAAACCTCATCTTATTTTCTTGTTACAGTTTTAACATGGTAGATTTGCAATGCTAAAACTTTCCACTCTTACCTGTACTATTGTTGATACTGTAGCACAAGATATGTAAAAATATTAAACTACATAGATACCAAAACATAAGCCCTTTGCTACTATTACTAAAACAAATGTTTCAATTTAAAGGCACTATCACCTAACATACAAAATTAACAACCTCCATCCTTCTAAGTTAAAGAAATATGTAAAAATACATAATTCCCCATGATCTACAGAATTGCGTGAGATGTCTGGATACTGGGGTGGTCATCTAGCTAGAACAAATTACTTCATCTCTAACTCCCATTTTTCCTTTCTATAAAATAGACATACTATCTATCACAGAATGACTGACATATCAGGCAGCTAATTGGTTTCTTTATTTAAAAAAGATAAGGAAACAAACTCATTAGTTGTCCTTTTTTTTTTTTTCCGGAACTGGAATTTGAACTCAGGCCCTTGCTGTTGCCAGGGATGCACTTATTCCACTGAGCCATCTCCCTAGCTGTCCTCTATTTCAAAGATAAATTTTTATAAAATTATAAAGCACCACATAACACTCTAACATGACATATCTAAGATATTATATTATGATTAAAAAATACAAATACGATCAGTATGAGTGTGAGAATCAGCCTTTTCATACATATTCACAGAGAGATTATAAATTGGTACCAACACTATGAATGGAACTTGAAAAGTTTCTAAAGTTAACTGAAAGTTTCAAAATTATTTAATGAAGTATTTATACTTTACCCAAATTTATTATGAGGAAGTAATTCAGGAAACTAAGCTGCTAGAAATAAAACTATTATAATGGTAAATATAATGGTAAATAGCTAGGAATCACCTAAATACATACCAGAAAAAAACTGTTAAAAAATACACAGCTGATATTCACTGGAATGATATACACAGAACAGCAGTTAAAAAGGATGATAAAATCAAATTGCCAAGGTCTATATTTTGGCTTTATCACTGAACAGCTAAATACCTGTCACCATTTATCTTTTGAACCTGTATCTCATTCAAACAACAATGTTAAGAATAGTTACCTTCCAGACTATATTGAGAAAATGCAGATAATGAGCACAGAGAAGTTCTGACTCACCAGCAAGCACGTGACACTGGTTAAGATTACTGCTATCTGGCCAGCGTATTAAGGCTATAGAGCCTATGAACTAGAAAGCTATGAATTTGAAACATAAAACATTATAGAACTTCAGGCATGTTTTATCCCATCTTGATAAATATCTATGTATGTGGGAGTATAGGTACTTTGTTATATCTCTCATAATGAATTACTATTTTAATGGGTAGCTTTTTCATTTAGTCAACCAGAAAATATTTTGAGAGGAAAAGATCTGTAAAAATTTTTGTTTTATCAAGAAATTCTGTTTTACCTTCTGAGAAAATTCAATGATCATTTGGAACTTTTGAGGTAAATCTGTAAAATATTAAAATTTACTACTTCTAATTCAGTGTTCAATTAACGTACTTAGCTTACTTATATTAATATAACTGAACCTACTTACGCTAAGTTGCTTAAAAATGTCTTCTGGGGACTGGGGATAGAGATCGGTAGCACAGAGCCCTCCTTGCAAGCATAGTTCAATTCCCAGTAGGGGTAGGGAACTCTTCTAATTCACAGGAGGTATGTAAAGGGTAACACTGCATATTAAGAGCTAAATAAGTATCTTCCTTTTAATTCAAAAAAAAGGTTTACTTATAAACACAAAACAACATTCTTTTACCTTGTGTTATTACTTCTTTAAAAAGAAAAAATAAAATGTCAAATACAAGAGGCTTGAGTGTATTATAAACAAATGAATATGCTAATAACATCAGCTTAATTTTTAGTTAGCAGAATGACCATCAGTATGTTTTCTTTAATATCTGACCTTGTGTTATGGTTTGTGTCTGTCTAGTTGTCCCCCAAAGCCTCGAACAGTTCTGGAGCAGATTTCTAGAGTTTATGATCAATTCATGAATCTGTGCTGGGATTAGGATTATAGTGCTACCTCCAGCCTGGGGGCAATCCAAGGAGAAGAAAGAGGCTTGCCACTGTTAATACTGCCATTACTCCTCCCTTTGCCTTTGCTCTTTGCTGGTTTCTGCCACCATGAACTGCTGCCCTCTGCCATGTGCCAGTAAGTAATCTGCCTTCGAGCCAGTCAAGTATGGACTGAAATCTCCACAAACTGTGAGATAAATAAACCTTTCCTTCCCTAATTTTAGGTGTCAAGTATTTTGCCCCAGCAATGAGAGAAAAGTAACTAAGATACCTCAGTTCCACATCTCAATATCTTAATATGTTATCTACCCCTCTGTGCTCTTACAGGATTAGCTGGGAGTAAAAAAAAAAAAAAAAAAAAAAGAAAACCACTGACGCCTGTGAGCACATAATAACTGATACTTATTTTTAGGCATATGAGTATAGGCTCTACTGATTTAGATGCAATAAAAAGTCACTTGGACATTGGTAATTTTTAGAAAATGATAAAGTTATCTATACAAGTCAGTAATACAAACTGGCTTAGGACATGTTTACATTTAACATGTACCATGTGTACTACTTGACACTAGGACAGAGAATTTCTGTCTTAAAAACAGTGCTCCTCAAATAGTGCGGGGAAAGATCTCTTTTCTTTTAAATTTCCAATTCAGCAAAGCACTTTTGTATAATACGTGAAACTTGACAAATACAAACTATGAATTTCTAATGTTTATTAACATATCAAATTCTATAAAGGTTTTAAGCATGTATTCATCTTCTGTATCTCTAGGCAGAGTAGGCCACTTTCTAGTCTACAGATACTTGTAAAGAATATCTCATTTTAGAAATGATGGATACAATTTTATAACAAAGTAAAAATAACTAGTAAGCTTTCACTTGTACAGATCTCAATTCAAAATAGACATCAATAAAAAAAGTCACAATACATTCAATATTCTACACTGGGGCCTTTTAAAAAGCCCACATATTTAATACCCTGCCTAAAAAAGCAACTTAACAAAGTAACTGTATGATAGCTTAATACTCATTTAATACAGACTTGTACAGGAAAAACTTTCATATGGTAAAATAATCACTAAAAGCAAAACCCTACAAAACACAAACCAATAAAAATAGCATCGCAGGGTTACATTAAAAAATTTTAATGAAGTTCCTCATCCTGATGTAATGACAATAAACTTAGGAATATTTAGTAACTTTAACAGAATCTCTTACAACTCTAGGTAGTATTAAAACTACATATGAAGAAACTGCATAGAGTTAGATAATTCTCAATAATACAAAGCCAACGAAGTCAGTAAGATACATATAAATATAGCATGTTTCTTGTGGAACATAAAATACTTATTAGATATTTTCTCTTGTGTATTTCCTCAATAAACTCATTAGTGTAAATTAATAATAAAGACCCTACATATATATTTTATTTATTTATTTATTTATAAAGACCCTAGCTACATATATTATATATTATATATATTATATATTATATATATATTATATATATGTAGCTAGGATTTTTATAATTAATATATGCATATATATATTATATATAGATTGAAATCTATATGAAGTGCGATCAAAAGTTATAGTGAATGTTTAAATTTTGCACATGAATTTATTTTGTTCAAAGTAAAAGACACATTGACAGTAGTCCTCTTCAAAATGCTCCCCCTCCCTTTAAAAAACTTACCCCACTCTTCTTGCATTTTCTGCAGCAGTTATGGAAAGCTCTTTTGTGACTGTCTCTGGTTATACTGTCATAGCTACCTCAATGGCCTGAAGTGATTCAAAACCTTTCCTGGTCACTTTGACTGGGCAAGAGCCAGAAATCACACAGTGCCAGACCCACTAGATAAGGCAGGAGAAGATGAGGATACACTGTGATGCCTGTCTTGCTACTGGATGGCATGGGACAGCAGCATTCACTGTATTTTTAATCATACCTTCTAAAGACCCTTACAAATGATGACTTTGTGATAATACAAAAACCTATATTCTCTTGTCTCTAAGAGAAAAATACAATGAAATAAAATGTATACTGTTCTATCTCTAATAAGTTTACCAGTTAATCAATTCATACCTTCAAGCATGTTTTAAAAAATAATGATCTGAAACTATGAAAATGTTGTCAATTTGTTATTTAAAATACTGCATAGCAATTAAAATTGCAAAGAAGGTAAAAGGTTAACTGCATACCAGCAATACTCATTATTTTCCCAACATGGAAATTTTGTTTTGCTTTCAGATGACAAACCAAAATGATCTTTACTTAGGTACTACAGGCAAGACACCAGCATTTAAATGGAATAGCTGCCTCAACTCCAGTATGCCCCAGGAAAAAGAATCATTATATATAAATTCATTTCATACTGAGGCTTTTCTAGAAACTGATACTACTTACTATTCAGATGATTCTAAGATTGCAATACCAAATTAATTCATGTAGAGAAACCCTTCCTTGGGTTCCAAATTAAGTTTATATGGAACTGATAAAAGCAATGACTAAAAATGTCTAGTGACCATGAATGAAAATAACTGTTTACATCCCCAATGGAATAAAGCCATAATCAGTTATCAAATGAATAATCCAGCTTTTTTTCAGAGGATTTTTTAATCAGTCTCTGGATTCTATCATACATGAAATACAGTACAGCTTGTTCTATGCTTGGTCCAAGATGCTAATGATAGTAGCTGTGGGAATCAAATCAGTAGCACAGATGATAATACATTCACACTTAAAGTGCAAAGGAACATTCTCTGTTACCACTTTATCCTCACTTTAGCTCTGTTTAAAGGACAGGAAATAATGTCATTCCTCCCTTAACAAATAAGTCTGCCATTTCAGATTATTGATCCATGACGAATTACTAGTATTCAAACTAGCACTACACAGTCACTACATAAGCCAAGAGGAAGCAGTCTGTAAAATATAGATGTGAATTTGCAACGTAGGCTTTTTTCACTTTTTTAGACAAAACCAAAAAAAGAAGTACATACAACCTAGTTTTTAAATTGTAGCCATCATAACTTTGTTTAACCATTCCATCTGAAGTTGAAATTTGTGACTGGCATCTTTTATTTGGTATAGATATATGCTCTCAGAAATACTGTCTGCTTTCTGTACCTAGGAAAGACAAGGTGTGGTGCTGTTAGCAGTTGTCAAGGTATCTGTTTGCTCAACTTTTATCCAGGTGGAGCAAAGGAATGTTCTTCCAGTATAAAGAGAAAAGCAGACAAAATAAAGTATTATAGACTGAATTTTGATAATGAATTAAAAGTACAGTACAACACAGCACTTGACTATTAAATGCAATATAAAAAATAAACTAGAACAGTTCGCAGCTCACCGATACAACTGGAGGTGGTACTGCATCTCTCACTGTTCCCAGTGTACAAGCAATATAATTTTTGTTTGTTTGGTCTTGGTGCTGAGAACTGAACCCAGGGCTTCCAGCTGGCAAGCATTCTACTACTGAGCCAAATGTCCAATCCCACAATATAAAATTTTTTTAAAACACTAAAACATAAACCTCAGAAGATTTCAATAATTCATTGTCAGAAATATAAAAATGCATTACAATCTACAGTATATTGTAAAATATTTTAATACAACTAAATGTAATCTGTTTTTTGAACAAAACTAATCTTTAAAGCAAAGTTACTTTGATTATATAAAATCTGCAGACAATCTACAGCACTGCTGATTTCATTGAGAGTCACATATTTTACTCTTCCTGTCACATTCCTTGCTACATCAGAGAAAGGAATAACACCACGGATGTGTCCTCATCCTTAGGATGCTGCTCTACAACAGCAACCCAAACCAGGACACACGAAGCACTGAGATGGAAATAAGGGCGAGAAACAAGGGCCCAACCAAAGTTGGCTTTTACTCTAGAGTACTAGGGGATGAATGATATTGTATTTTAATTAGTAAAATAACAGAAGATAGCCTAGGGTCCAGGAACTGGCAAGAGCTTTCAGTCCATACAGTGACCACAATAACAAAAATATAAAGAAAAATAAGTAAATTTGCATGATGTTACAAATACCACACTGGGGGCTTAAATATCTAACCTAATTCTAACAATCTTAAGAAATTAAGTATTTTCATTTCTTGCCAGCCAAAAGATATTAATTTATTCACAAATGGTCACTTAGCCAGTAACTAGCTATTCCCTTGGATAAATAATGAAGGACTGAAAAATTCCAGCAGACAGACAGACAGACAGTTACTAGGACCACATGGACTTGGACCTTGTTCTGAATGATTCTGGAGCCTGCACTGATAGACTAATAATAAGATATTTTGTTAAAAGTTACAAAAATTGACTATCAAATCAGCAGCACACTTGCAAAAAGAATTAGTGAAAGTTTATGGGACACTTAATGAATGTACACTGAGTGATGCAATGCATATGATGATACATGAGTGTGCGAAGGCAACCAATAACTAATAGGCTTTTCCTTCAAGGGAAGAATTAGAAACTTCTTCAATCATTCTTATCTCTATCGCCAGTCCTTGAAAGCAAAGTATCTTCCTAAGACAAAAGTATGTACTCTTGATCTTCAATAAAGGTTTCTTTTATAAACTTTCAGTAGCTCAAAGAATATACTACAGTATTTGATGATGGTTTACATTAAGTGTGAACTCTTTTAAGATGCATGTAGATAGATGTGCTGAAGATATTAATTATCGTAACCTGCAACAATAACTAGAGAAACACTGAAATGCCAAATAATTTCATTGTGAAGTTCTATATTAGTTATAAATAGTGATCAGATTTATAAAAGTGTTATTACTTTTAATTGCTAATAAGTTTATTTCGAATTACATTGTCAATAAAGCTAATTATATTATATACACAACACGTTCAGCAGATTTATAGAATTCAAAAATATATATTTTCTGGCTGAAACTATGAAGGTTTTATTTTATTATAAGGCTTACACACCTCAGATTTTATTCAAAATACAGATAAAATGGAAAGGGGGAGAAAAGAGTTAATTATTCCATGCTTAGAAGATACTGTAAACCACAATCACAGCACCAGTGCAGTTAAAAAAGAATCTGTTAACCTTCTTCGGGTACCTAACAAGTGTTTTTAACAACTTGTTGCTAGTCCTGTCTGCTCTATCCTAATTCTATGTTCCCTGGGCCTTCAGCCAAAAGTATCATTTTACCAAGTGAAGAAAAAGAGTTTCATTCTTCCAGTCTTGTAGTACTTTCACCCCAACCTTGTAATGTTGTTTTTCCACATTTTCAACTATTGAAATGAAAGTCTTCCCACAAAAAAAATAATCATAAAAGATGAAATTTTGAAAGAAAGAGAATGAAAAGGTGGTGTTCTCCTTATGGATAGAATTCGTATTACTGGGCACTATTTTATTTCTTTCATTTTTTTTGAGATGGGGCCTCACTGTGCTGCCAAGGCTATTTTTAAGCTTGGGACCCCCACCCCCGCTTCAGACTTACAAGGAATAACTTCTGGGCACTACAGCATTTTAAACAATGATAGGGCAAGGATGGAGGCACAGACTCTGCTTGCACCCAACAAATTCAGGTAACACATCCATTGTTCAACAATGCTATGGTCTGGTGGCAGGAACCCCAACTAGAACAAGCTTGCCCTGCATTTTCCTTTGCATATAGATGCCAACATTGATAGGGTCACACCTTAAAAGATCCACACGCAATGCACAGATAGCAATAAAGCCTTCAGCCATTTCCATAAGACTGCAAAAAGAAGAGGAAATCAGAATCATATTGACACACAAAACTAAATTTAAGCTTCTAACCGCACCTGTCTGGATCCTGTCATTAAAAAGGAGCTACAAGCAGTCAACAACAAAGGTAGATGGAAAATAGGCTCTCTGCTCCTATGTTGGGATTTTCTCAAAAGAACTCACTGTTTTGCCTCATAGGCTTCCTTTAACAAGCACTGAAAAGATCTCCTTTATAACTCTTGTTGTTTCTGCAATTCCAGCCATCCCCTGAAATATGCAGCTCCTTACACTTTATTCCTCTGAACCTCCCTAAAGATTTGGCTTCTCTTACACTGCAAAACTCTCCCTAAGCTACCCATAGAAACCAATTCCCAGAATGCCATCCTCCAAGTCATTCCCCCAAGATCCAATCCCTTTCTCCCTCCATGTTTTCCTTTCCAACTGCTCCCTAAAGAACCTAATCTGACATCACTCTGAGTGGAAATACACAAGAGATTTTGAAGGGAAGGAAGGAGGAATGCCCCTAGAGTGAGGGAAAAACATACCACACACACATACAATGAAGGAATGAAACTAATTCCTGAACTGAACTGGTTCTCTATGCACACTGCACCATATCACTCTGACACACTCACACATTCCCAGGGCTTGATTAAACAAAGAACCACAGAACTTGCATATATGTATTTTTTTTTAACAAAAACTACGAAACTTAATAACTTATGAAACGGTGGCCAAAATCAAAAGACAAGGGCAGAGATTCTTTTCCGCTGTCTGTCAAACACTGAAAACCACAAGTTTGAGGGAAAAAATAGTTAAAAACTGAACAAAACAAAACTCTCATTAGGTTGACATCAAGAACTTTTTGAAAAGGCTAATCTCTTGCTCACTCCTTAACTAAATGCATTCGGGAAACCCCTGGTTATTTCACTGTAATGTCTGCACTATGATTTAGATTCCAAACAACTTCTACACTGTTTTAATTTTTTGCCTACTTTAGGTAACACTAAGATCTCTGGTGTAAGAAAAACATTGAACCTGAAAATATTCTTTTCAATCAACACATCTTTAAAACTACACACAGTGACAAAAATTAAATGATTCCTTTTCCTTGCAAAATATAAAATTTATCTAACCCATCTTTAAATTATTAAAGCTGTTTAGCTGGCTACTTATTTCTTTAAAAGGTTCTACCATAATGACTAAAATAATGAACCATATAATTACTATTTAAATGTTACAAATTAATCCTCTTAATTTCTTCTATGTTTGAAAAAAATATGAAACAGAATAAACTGCTTAATTTAGGAAACTCCTAACTTTTTTTATGGATTTAATAGAGGGTCTACAGGGTAGAGGGTCTATAAGATCTCATTACACAGTGATTCACCTGTTTTCAGCCTCCCAAGCGCTGGGAGTACAGGCACACACCACCACGCCCATTCTCAATCTCTGTCTCAGTGCGCCCTGGGGATAGGGCTAGCATAGCATGCCCGGGATCGAACCCTGGCCACTGCGCTCTGCCTAAGCAGGCACTTTAGTCCACTGAGTTATCTGGCCAGCCCAAGATTATCTTTTTAAAATGAAAATGTTCTAAATATTTTTGAGGAAAAAGTATTATTTTTCTATAGATGTTTCCATTTCTTACAGCAAATACCTGAAATATCTTAGCTGCATACAAAGTGTAAAATTAAAGCATCTCAAGTTCACTCTCTGTCGGTCTTATTGAGTACTATGATGAACTTATTAGGTGGGGCATACATAGGTCAATATGTAATACTTGGGCACAAGAACTAAAAACTAGACTGGGCATGGTGGCTTGCATCTATAATCCCAGCACTTGAGAAACTGAAAATAGGAGGATCACTACAAGTCTGATCTGTGTAGTGAGATCCTGTAATAAATACATTTTAAAAAATGAACTAAAAACTGCCTCTCTAATTCAAAGCAAAAAGACCAAAAATATGTAATTTTCACTGACGTTTTCTCATTCTTTTACCCACCAAGGAAATCATCATACAGTTAAAAAAAAAAAAAAAAAAAAAAAGATTTATTACACTTTT
This sequence comes from Ctenomys sociabilis, assembly GCA_004027165.1. Classification (NCBI taxonomy): domain Eukaryota; kingdom Metazoa; phylum Chordata; class Mammalia; order Rodentia; family Ctenomyidae; genus Ctenomys; species Ctenomys sociabilis. Next base: position 57,829 of record PVKA01005996.1, on the reverse strand, counting down.
AATTATAATGGTGAAATCATAAATTTGGAATTAACTACATCACATGTAGGAATCAGGGGTAAAAAGGATGTGCCCGTTTTTCACATCTACTGTCTGTTAGTCCAGCCTCATTCAGATACCACACTTTGGCTTCTGCAGCTCAGACTCACACTAAAAGAGGAACATCACAGAGACAATCCAGTCATGGGTCACAGAAGAGACGTTCCAATCTCCTGCCCATGACATCAGCCTTAGTGAGGCAAACAAATATTTACTTTACACTGTCACATTTATGCCTTCAATGAGATAATTTTCAGGCCTTTTGGGTTCATAGTTGTAGTTCTGGAAAGCAGCCACCTTTGCAAGCATGACAGGATGCGGAGCTCCCCTTAAGGAGGCTCGCTTACACGTATTTTTCCAATTTCCAGCACCACCTCAGAATTCTAACTGTAGAATTGTCTCTGCTTCTCTCACTGTAGAAAGAGTACTGGCTCATCTTCAGTGAGAACCTGGGTGGAGCTTAGCGCATTCCCTGTAGCTTGAACCAGTGTTGTGGTGCCTGTACGACCGTCCAATGGACAGTCATGCAGGCACCACTGGTGGTTTGGAGCCACTTGGCAGGGAGGCATACAGATTATGGCCCCACTGCGAACATCTTACCAGCCGAGGTAAGTAAATGATGGTTCAAGTGTACTCACTGCTTTCTGGATAACATTTTAGAAAATCATCGAAATACTGAAAGGAATAAATGTACAATGCAGGCTGAATTGGAAATGGAAAGTCTTAAGGATTATTTATACAGTAACTATGCAGTCTTGAACAGTTCCTTAACTTTTCTAGGTCTTAATATTCATACATCTAAAATGAATGGGTTTGTGAAACATCTTAAAAATTGTAAGTAAAATGTAAATAACAGAATATTATAAAATGAGAGGGAAAGTAAACCAAAAGAGACACCATATTGGATTATAAATAGGACAGAATAAACTGGCAAAAATTTACTGAAATTATTACATAGCAACCTCCAAGACATTATCTTTTTCGCATTTAGTAAGATTCCCCAAAATATTAAAACTGCATGCTCTGTTATGAACTAAGACGGCATCAATTGCTAAGAAATGGAATGATAAGGACAACATAAAATGTAGATCACTCATTAGAAAGTAGCTGATTTTTACTGAGAAGTATGGTAGATAGTTTTTAAAAAATTATTTCTGCACTTGCATGGTATAAAGTAACTTGCTTCCATTAGCTGAATGTGCTACTTCTGCCATCCTAATAATGCCCCATGTTCCTGAGAAGCAAATTTATTTACATGAAAAGACAGAGGGACCAGCTTCTACAACACCCTTCTTCATGTGCCCCACGATTTCTGAGAGCTGAGCTGCGTGCTGAGCTACTGAACTGAGGTGACCTGAGATCTGATTGCACTGCAGGGGCCATTGGGCTATAGTGGTAGTGTTACTTTACCAAAATAAACCCCTCCTCAATAGGACAGCGTTCCAGGAGTGCTTCCAGGTGCCAACTTCTACTCTTCTGGAACAAGATCCCACTAAGTTAATATAGCTTTGAACTGTTTTTCTTTAAAGGAGAACATATATATCTAGATTCTGCTCATCCTGAAATCCAGCCTCACAGAACACATTTATTTCCTGACTCCAAAGCCCATGTTCATGGTAAAAACAAACTTTAGATCTGAAGAAGAAAAGCACAAGGAACCCCCAAAATACTGACCTGTGTTAATATATTGCAGTATGTATTCTTCACACATTTCTCCTTGCAAAAGATACATATGTTTATGTAAGGCAGCTTTTCATTCACAAGTTTGAGATCCACTATATAAATTTGTACAACTTTACAAGTTTATGTATTTTGAAATTTATACCATCACTTTCTTGCAGTATGTGGCCTCTAACAGCTGCAACATAATGTATCCAAGTGATATGCAATTTGTAAAACAAAATTTTAAGGTGTTTTGAAGTAACGGTTAATTCTCTGTATCACATACTCCTGAGAAATTATTTTAAATTATATTAACAAATGAATTTATCAAGTTCTCAGTGAATGAAAAATGCAAGCAGACACAAAACTACAGCAGTGCAAATTTTATAACCAATACTCCCTTTATTTTATTCAAATAAGTCAAAAGTAGATAGTGGAAATGTACTATCTTTTAATAGCCACCTTGGAATTTTAGCTGCATGTCATGATTATAATACAAGTACCAGACTAAGAAGTGATTGCATTAAAATTCTATTATGAAAAATAAAGATTCTGAACATCCCAGCCTACAACCACACAGGACCCTACTACGGCGGAAAGCGTCCCTGGTGCTGTGTCCACTGAACGGGGAGGCCATCGTAGAGACTGGGGTCAAAGCAGCTCTCAAGCATAACAGGACATGTTGGGCTCTAGCTGTGCTTCTCATTTGCTGTAGGTGTATAGGGTGGGGGCTAGGTCAGGGAAGGAGAGAAATGCTTGATTTTGTTTGTTTGCTATTAGAAACCAAGTTTTGTTTCTAATTTTCATTTCATTTGGAGCTAAGAGGACTAATCCAATAATTTTCAGACTCTTCTCCCCTACCTGATTTTAAAAGGCCCTTTTTATTCTTTTTCTTTCTTTTTTTTTTTTTTTTTTTGGCATGTGTAGTAATAGCAAGATTTAATTTGGGCAACTTTGATTCTTAAAAGAGAAAAGCAAAGCATGTGAATAAACACTGATGTGTTCACCTCATATAAATAAATAAATAAAATTCTATTATGTCCAATATAATGTGTTAGGTGTTTTAAACACATTCACTTTGATTCTGATCAGAGATGTGTAAAATATTAGTAATCCTTTTTGTTTATAAAATAAGAAACTCATTTTTTAAAGGTTAAATAACTCACACACTAGTAACTATTTCCTATCAAATTTTGACATCATTTTTTGTTTTAGTACAGGAATCAAACTCAGGACCTCATGCTTGTCAGGCAAGCGCTGTACTATGCGATTGTTGGATCACATGTTGAATCCCTGATTATCCAATGTGCCATTTACATTTGTGTAACACGTATTTATAACTTATTTGTAGTATTACATTAATAAAAATGCCTCTAGGGCAACCCACTTTTACCACTATGCAGAAATCTGACCATATTTTTCAAGTAGATAAAAATAAGATAAAATGTATACAAATATTTTAAACATTATCATTTCCAAAGTTGCTCATTATAAAAAACACCCAGAAATTTCAAAAATGAACACATCTTGATTCTTATACAACTGGAATTTTAAAACTGCCATTAATACTCAGATGATGGTTTAATAGCATTAAAATGTAAGAAAATAAGACATAAAATTCAATTAAAATTATTAAATGCACTCCCCCACAAATCCTGGCAATATGGTTTGAATAAAATGATTATCTTAGCCAGGGAGATGACTCAGTAGAATAAGCATTTCCCTGGTAAGTGCAAGGGCCGAGTTCAATCCCTGGTTCCACAAAAAAAAAAAAAAAAAAAAAAAGAATATCTGAGTTTGGTGTGGAGAAAGTAAAACAATGGATTATAGCAGCTTTTTTGAGAAGGGGTAGACCATCTCTGTAATTCAGGCTGGCCTTGAACATGTGAGGATCTTCCTGCCACAGCCTCCCAAGCGTAGAATTACAGGTGTGCACCATGCTTATGCTAGCTTCTTAAAGATCCACCAACAAGGGATGGAGGGCCTAACTTAACTTGTTCTATTCCATAGAAATATTATGTTCTCAACAAATTAACACAGTGTGGTTCTTTTGTTGCCTTTAGTTTCTTTTCTTTGGTCCAGTTGTCATCAAATCAGTATATGTTTGAATGACTCAAAGATCAAAAAAACTAAAAGCTATCTAACAAAGAGTCTTGTTTCCATCCCAGTCCCATCTGCTCAGCTCTTATTACTTGTCCATCAACAGACCCTGGAGAAGTACTCCTTCTTTTCTTGTGCATCCTTTCAGACATTTTATAATTACCAACACATGTTTCCTTTTATTCATGCAAACAATTTATTCTACTCCTGCTTTCTGATTTTAGTTTTTACTTCACAATATATTTTGGAAACCTTTCTAGATTCATAAGACCTCTTCTTTTGTAGATACTGGCATCATTCGATTAGAGTTATCTAATTTAACCCTCCCTCACTGAAGAACTTTTTCTGCGAAGAATTTCCCATTATTTGACCTTAAAGTTGCAGCTGGGAAATAGTTCAGTGGCAATGTGCCGGCCTGGCAAGCATGAGGCCCAGAGCTCAACTTCCAGTACCAAAAGGCCAAAGAAAAAAAAAGGCTGCAATGAATAAATTTGTATAGTAAACATTTCAAAATATACTTCTAAGGTAAATTTGGAGAAACAGGAATGATGAAAGCTTACACGCTTTGCTTCCTATTTAGACTTACATCAATCTAGATTCACATCAACAATGTATGAAAGTCAGTATTTCTTTATAGCCTTACCAACAGGGTATGCTGTAAAAATCTCTGATTTTTGTTTTTTTATACTGGGGATCGAACTTGGGAGCCAACTGTATTTTTCTTTGAACTGTGTCATGGAATATTTGACTAAGTTTTTATTAGATAGTTTTTATTAGACAGTAATCTCCTGTTGTAAATTACTAGAAGATATTTTGTATTAAGGAGATTAGTTCTTCATTCACAAAAGGAATTGGAGTTTTTTCATGTACACATTTATTCCAGTTCAGAGTTTGCCATGAGGTGTGAGATGTGGATTGAATTGTATTCAATAATAAAGTATGTCTTTTCACTCTGAAGAATCTCTTGCATACTCTTTAATATGAATGATATACAATTAAATGAAATCTGTGCTTTAATCCTGCATTTTCCTGTCAGTTAATTATTTCAATGTTTATGAATTATTTGGCTTTCAACTGATTCTCTCAAGTTTATAAGTACAAAGTCCTATAATCTTTATAGTGCTATATTTTTACCTCTGCCTTTCAAGTTTTTATATCCCTATTTTATTGTTATAGGTAAATGTATTAGCAATTATATTAAAGAATAGTATTAGGGCTGGGGAGATGGCTCAGCAGAATAAGTGCTTGCCTGGCAAGCACAAAGGTCTGAGCTCAATCCCTGGATCTGCAAAAAAAAAAAAAAAAAAGAAAGAACAGTATTCAGATATGATGAAATGACTGCACATTCATGCCCAATCTGGACAAATTGGGTGGTTTAGTATTGTTTCAAAATAATACAGTATTCTCTCTCTCTCTCTCTCTCTCTCTCTCTATATATATATATATATATATATATATATATATATATATATATATATAGATACATAGATATATCTATATATCTATAGATACATATATAAATTAAGGCTGGGGATACAGATCAAGGAAAATGCCCTGGATTCAGCCCCCAGTGCCACCAAGAACCAAAAACGGTTAAGACAGGAAGCAAAATCTAACTTGCTTCTCATATTAGTAAGCATACTGCATATTTCTCCCTAAATCATAATGGTCTATAGGCTGATATAATACATTTTACAACACTGAAGAAATCTCTAAGTCTATTAACTGAATGTGAAGAATACTTAATTTTTGCCATATGTCTGTTCAGTTAATATAGACAATCATATCATTTTTTAGTTTAATATAAATATTAGCAAAATTCCTATGATTAAATTATCTTCCCAATGCTGAAGTAAACCTTACCTGTAGCTATTATAATACTACTTTAAGGAAATCTACATTGTCAATTTTTTTTTTTTTGGTACCAGAGACCTTGTCCTTGCCAGGCAGGCACTTCTACTACTGAACTATCTTCATGGCCCTTTAAAAAAATTATCACTTACTTTCACACTATTATTTAATAACACTAAAACAAAAGATGCCAAGCCTTCAAGCAGTAAAAAATACTATGAATCACAAAGATTTGGGAAAAAAGTCATCAATTTAGGTTGAAGAGCAGATAGAAATTATAATTCCACCAGTAAGGTACTATGGAATTAACATTTAAATTCTCATTGCACAGAAAAATTATATACTCAGAAGTATTTTAACCTACAACTGTGGATTTTTTTTTTCATGTAACAACACATTCCCTCAACTTAATGTTTACTGAACACCTACTATTTTCAAGGCACTGGAAGGCTGAAAGAATTGTGCTGGTTGCTATTCGCTAGATTAATTTTGCAACCCATAATAATTTAGGGTTTGAGAAATACTGTCGTATTAGAAAGAATAAGGATGCTACAGTCTGATAACCTGGGATTGAATGATACCTTTAACCCCTAATGACTTAATTGTACCTCAGTTTCTCATCTGGAAAAGGAAAGCAATGCTACTCTCTCAATTCAGATATTTTTATAGTGATTAAATGAATTAATTCATATAAATACATGTTTAAAAATACAGTTAGCTGATTGATCAAACATCTCCCTTGACTTTTAGTCACTAAAAGAAATGTAGTATCCTAAAAATGTAAACCTGAGGGAGGAAATTATCTAATAAAAATAACTATAAGCATGTCATTACAATACGAATGCTGGTTGTTTTGAAATCTAAATCTGAACTAGGGCCAGGGAGATGGCTCAGTGGAATAAGTGCTTCCCTGGCAAGCACAAGGGCCTGAGTTCAATCCCTGGTTCTGCAAAAACTATATATATATATATATATATATATATATATATATATATATATATATATATATACATACATACACACACATACATACTATACTTTCCTTCCCAAAGCCTCTGCGAATAACCAGCAATATGGCTGGCTGGGTTAAAGATTAAGTCCCTCCCCTTTCCTGCTTCAAAGGCAGTTATATTTTCCTCCTTTTAACGTCTTCATGCAACCTCTACATACACTCAGAAGAAATTATTAAATGCCAATATACTCTAAAGACATTACTATATACAATGACTTTAAATTGCATTCTTGTTGACTGTTCCATAGTAACATATAAATATAAATATTTCTGGCACGGCTGTATTATTCTATGGATTTTAGACCTGGAAAGTTAGTAAACACTTCTACACTCTGCTTCTTGAAGTCACCTTAGGAAAACCTTCAAGTTCGTTGCCTGTGTACTACTCCTTACTGCTCGCACTGAGTATCAGCACAAGTCACAGTACCAATAACAGAACCATAAGATATTTCACATAACTCAGCATGCAGTTCCTGGAACCCATGGACTCAATGTTGGTCAGTGTGGATTAACACTCCTGCAGGGAACAGAAACATGCTTTCCTTCTCCAGATTTGTAAATTAATATAGTATTCAGGTAATTAAAAATGAAGGTATGCACACTGTGGTAAATGTTCATATAAACTGCTACAAATAATGAATGGTCCTTCTCACAGTAACAGAAGAGTGAGTTTACCCACTATAACCACCAATACTGATGTGCACACAAGCATGGTTCAGCTAAATACTCCAGGAGATCTGTGTTAGCACAAGTCTAACTCAGTGTGAAGTGGTAGGTGGAAGGCATCCTATTCTCTGTGGCATGTAGGTGTGCAAACCCCTATATCCTAAGGAATCATTTTATTTCCTCTTTAACTCTATCCATTATCTACTACAAAGTTTATAGACAATACTGAATAGAATTGTATTAGGTATTATTTCACTATGATAGCAACTTGTTTAGATTAATCAGCTATATTTATTTAATGTATATATTAAATGATAATTATAGATAGGCCAACTCTGGTAAATAGAATGCATTAACTTTATTTTATTTATTCATTTATTTATTTATTTTTGGCAGAACCAGCGACTGAACTCAGGCCCTTGTGCTTGCCAGGGAAGCGCTTATCCTACTGAGCCATCTCCCCTGGCCCTAGACTGCATTAATTTTAGATACAAGGAAAGGGGATGAAAAAGGTAATTAAGACAAGTTATGCACTTGCACCAACTGCCCACAAGGGCTGCAAACATTGTTTACTACCCATATGTAGTAAACTAAAATTTTAAAGATATATTTAAAGAAGAAAATAAACTATGCAAGTACCCATTTCTCTAAAACACGAAGACCCATGTTTTAAAAATCAACTTAATATAGAAATGAAGTATTTTATTATCTTTTCTCTAATTATACCTCTTGATAGTCAAGATGTTTGTTCCCTAATGGTAGTAGGAGCAGACTAGAGAGAGAAACTTTTGTTTTCTTTCGTTTGAGCGTGTTCCTAAGTCTGACTGGGATTATATTCTCGATGTTAACATGTAGTCAGCTAGGAGGAGACAAGTTGACAAAAATAAAGGTAAATGGATATTTTTACACTCATTCAAGGACAGGAAGTGCCAGCAAGCTGGCAGAGCACCTATGTTCTACTGTGCCTGGAATGCCACCTTCCTCCTAATACACCTGTAACAATCAGTTCTGCCTAATGCAGTTGCCTGACTCTTGTTCCCTACCCTTAACTAGTCTCCTACTAAATTCCTCCAAAAATGATAACCTACCTCTAAAGTCCAGGTTCAAATAACAGCCAATAGTTTCAGTGCTCATATTTATAAATGATAAAAATAATGTGTCCCCCCACCTTGTTCCAAAGAAATCTAAATTTAATCTTCCTCTAAAGAGGCAGGGTACATGTGTATGTGTATTTTGTAGGGTGAAGGGCTTGGGTCTTTATGTCTTCATTCTGTCATGTACACTGGTTGTCTTTGATAGATGGAAAGTTTTATGAAAATATTAAAAAAATTAAACAAAATATTAACAAATAGCAGATGGCCTTCTGTCACTGTTTTTAACATTTACTTTCTGATGAATGAACTTGGAAATACCATTAATAGCAGTCATGTTAATTGATCATATGATATATGAAAGACGCTATGAATCAAATGCCTTCAAGAAATAGTGAATAAAAGAATGTGAAATTCAAGGTAATTAATCCATTTCCTAAAATTCCCCTAAATAGTGTAAAACTGTGACCTTGTAAAGCATCTAATTTGATATGATCAACACACAAATGTCTTCAGAAACAAAGTCATAAACTAAACTTTCTAGAACTAAAGTAAACACATGATAAGCCTTAAAAGTCTGAGAAAAAAAGCAGTTTTACGTCAACCTCAAAACACGAAAATCACAAGTAACAGGTAATGCAGGGAGATGACAGCTAAGAAAAAGTGGGATAAACATGTACACTATGAGCAGTAGTATTTCATGTTACTATATAGGTCTTAGCCTAATTTCATTCTTTCACTATTCATTAGATTTACTAAACTCTATGCCAACACTACAACCAACCTAAGAAAATCATTTAACTTTAATGCCTTAAATGTGAAATGGTTCTACGCTGTGGTAGGAGAAAGGCAAATTGTGACTGGAAAGGAAAATAAAGACTCCTTCTTCTCTCTTTAATATAATGAGACAAAATTCTACACAGGTGAACAACCAGTCAATTAAACTTCATATTGAATATTTCCCTTTATTCCTCTGCCACCCTGGGAAAAACCTGTTTTCACAGGGAGGTCTCTCAGAATGATAGCAGACTAATCAGCTCAAGTTCTTGAGATAATGGGAGCTTGCCTGGCTACACCAGGCAGCCTGCCCATCAACTTCAGATCCACATATCTCCCAAATTATAATCAGAGACTGGTGTCCACACCCTGAAACCAACCCATCACTCTGATCTCCTGACTTGAAAATAAGTTAGAGGAATAAGTGAAGGTACTGTATGATTCAAACAACATGGATCTCAGCAAAGCTGTCCCATTTACATGGAGTAGTCAAAATTGGCAACAGAGCAAATTTTCCTGTGAAAACCAAAGAACAATACAAATGCTATATCAGCCAACTCACAAAGTCAAATTATTTACACAATTTAATAAATACTTAACATGTTATTTTACTGTAAAACATGTTAGCAAAAACAACTGTTTTCTTACTATTATATTTTTATGATACAGAATATACCTGTGTAAATTAGAACTTATTTTTTTGAGGTGCTGGGGATTGAACTTAGGACACTGCATTTTCCAGGCAGGCACTTATTCTACTGAGCTATCTCCGCAGCCCAGAACTTATCTTATACTATATAAAAAACAGGGTAAATCTCTTAGAAATACAAGGAATAACAGCTATATTTTATAGACTTTCTAGTCAATAGCACTATTTGCAGAGAAAATTATATTATTAACACCTTATGGCTGGGAAGATAGCGCAGCAGTCCAAGTGCCTGCCTGGCAAGCAAAAGGACCCAGGTTCAGTCCCCAGTATCACATGCTGTGCCAACCCAGCACCACCGGCCACTGAAACCTGGTGGTGGTACATGCCTGTAATCAGAGCACTGTGGAAGCTGAGACAGGAGGATCACTACATATCTGAGCTGTGTATTGAGACCCTGTACCAAATAAATAAATAAATAAGAAAAAAATCTTAAAAGCTAATCTCTCCCTTTGTTACAAAAGCACAAACATGATATACCAGTAAATTAGTTATCACAAAATAAAAAACTCTATGACTGCTAAAATTATAATATAAATCAGTGTTTGGGATGTCTAAAATTAAGATAAAATTAGTCATATCATAATTTCTAAAAAGCATTAATAATTTCTGCCATGTATTCCCATTCCCATGTCTGCACAGAATATAAAATAACTTAAAACTATATATGTTGAGTATTTCAATAAATTATATGCAAAACAATTAAAGCAATGACAACAGTTTGTTTGTTTATTTAATTTATTGGTACTAGGGATTGAACTAAGGACCTTGTGCTTGCCAGACAGGTGTTTATGCTGCTGAGTTATCTTACCAGCCTCAATGCCAAAAGTTTAAATGCTATATGCAAATTTCAGCTATTATCCTTTTCAACAGTAATTCTAACTGCATTATGAGTGTCTTACTCCTGATGTTTAAAAAAATATTTTCTTGAAGACAATATGTATTAATTATTGTTAACTGTCCTACTAACCTGTTTTGACAATATCATTGCTATTTCTTCCTCAATCAAATTAATAAAAAAATTTCTTGTCCCATTATTTAATCAGCATTCATTCTATTTAAAATATTTAGAACAAAATTTGTATCATTAAAGTACAGTATATAAAAATCATAATTTTTACATCTAACAATCACAATCCAGGAAAATTAATGCATAATATAAGTTCCTCATAGAACAGATGCACCTAATAATTTTTATTCTATAGCATTTGAGGTAAAATTACAAAGGAAAAAGTCAAAGAATTAAAGGTATACCTGAGAGAAAAAAGAAATGCAAAGATTTTAGTCACCTGGATGTTTTGTCACAGAAGCTGTTGACCCGAACAAATAAGGTATACACAAGCAACTGTCATTTAACACGGTCTCTCCACACAGTGACCCATAGGCGATGCTGTCATGCACTCAAACAGCTACTTAACAGCTGCCTCTAACATTCACTGAAACACTACGTGACATTCCTGAGTGCCCCCTACTCTGCTAACAGCTGAAATGCTTTCTTTCCTTTGGTCCCCTCAACAGCTCTGTAAGAGAAATGTTTCTCAAATTCTTGATAGAGCTGAGTAAAGTAAGGCATAGAGAAGTTAGGCCACTTATCTAAGGTCACAGAACTGCTTATATGGAGGCAGGATTTAAATGCAGAATCTAAGTCCAAGCTTTAGCGAGACCCGACCAGGGACAAAACGCTAGACGTATCGAGGAACTTGTGACTGCTGCACAGTTTAGGTGTGATTTATCCCTACAAGTGCTCATCCATGGAAAGCAAGTCCCTGTGTGGCAATGTGGAAGGTAGTGGAACCTTTAATACCTAAGGCCTAATGGAAAGGAATTAAGTTATTGAGGATTCTGCCCTCAGAAGGAATTAAGGTAATTCTCAGAGGACCCTGCTTGGTTCTCATGAGACCATTGTTACAGAAGAGAGAGCCTGGCCCCCTTGGTCTCTACAGCTTCTGTCTCACTATGCAATCTCTCCCTCTGCTTTCTTCTTCTCACACACATTTCCCTCATGACATCAGTCTCCATGAGATGCAGTCAGAGGACTACCAAGAGGCGCAGTTACCAGATGCAGATGGAGCTGCTATCAGTGCCACTACATGCCCCTCCAAAACTGAGAGCTGAATCAACCCTTTTTCTTTGTGCATTTCCAAACCTCAGGTACATTATTAGTTTTCAATTGAACAAACTAATACAAATGTCTTACAATCTGCCCTGCTAAAGTGTAGGATCTCTAACAATTACTTGGTCTAGATTCTGGTTTTTATTTTTAAAAATTAACTGATACATACAAAAAAAATCATACATGTTAGTGGGGTAACAATTTTCAATACATGTGTAGACTGTACAACATCAGGTTAAACATCTCTATATAATGAAACATGTATCATTTCTTTATGGTTAAAAACTTTCAAAAATCTTTCTTCTAGCTTGTTGAAATTAACAATATATTCTTGTTATCTATAGTCACCCTACAACTTCTTCTATTTTTTTAGTTCAGCAAATACTGTCTTAGTCCATTTGATATTGCTGAAACAGAGTAACCAAGACTGGGTAATCTAAAAAGGAAATTTACTTCTCAGTTCAAGGAGCTGGGAAGGTCAATGTAACCCAGAGATCTAGTTTCCTCCAAAAAGAACTTTTGAAAAGACATTGATATCACAGCACAGCTTTATAACACACAGATTCACTTCTCACCCCTATCAGGGAAAAATGCATTCCTAATAAAACAGAAAAGGGTTTATAAACCCTTCAAGACTTCATACTCTGTGCCACCTAACCCATATTACCCTTTCCTGCCTAGAACAAGTACATTGGATACTAACATAGAAAAGTTTAAAAAATAAACTTTCACAGAAGGCATGTGTGTAACATCTACATCTTTTCAGAATAATTAGAAGCTCTAGTTTTACAGAGACTTTATAAAAATCACCAAAGTTCTTTCTGTGGACAGAGGTAACAACGGTGGCAATTATTAAATGAGCACATATTGTCAATGTTGCACACAACTGAACACTGTTACTGACTGAGATTCTTCAGGATGTATTTCTGCAGCATTTCCACACATACTCATGTAGTGCTTGAAGTACCACATGTAGTACTGCGCTTTCATAAAGACAGTACTCTGCTCGGTGCTTATAAAACTATAACTAGAAGATCCTTATGTTAAACCAAAAACAAAGGTAAAAAGCCCTAACTCCAACAAATTGATAAAGGTAAGTTGTTAAGCTTAGTACCAGCTCAAACTCCTGCTGGGCTTTCACTTTCCCCTACCCACCCACCCACCTACCTCAGTAAACAAAGTTACTTGACTCTGAAGCAGTCACCTTCAGATCCTAATATTAATATTACTGTGACCACCAAGTGGGCTATTAGTGGTGAGGTATTCAGGGGGGGATTAAAAACAACTTCAACTCAGGCCTGGAGCTACCTTTGGGCTACGAAGACAGTTATTAATTGTTGTTGTTTCCATATAAAACAGAACAGTATCCTTTGCCACAAATTTCTCTTTAAGCCCTGCAGGATGACCTAATGAGAGAAATTCCCATTCTTAGAGATTTATTGTTAAGACTTGAGACAGATTTCTAGACACCTCTACTGAAGCACACGCTCCACTCAAGACAGCAGTCATCAATTAACCAATGTCACTCTCTAAAGGCTGCAGCTTGTATTGGCTTACTTGAATTTTTCCATGACAAGATGGAAAGCTCTGAAAATGGTTCCTGGTGCTTACAGATGACTTTTGGTTTGAAGGAGGATTGTGAAGACACTTATCAGCGTCACGCAATCCTGAGAGGGAGGCAGGACTGAACTGAGCAGTGAAGCAACAAATAAGTGCCACAGAGGAAGTGGCTTTGTAAAGGAGAGTGCCAGGAAAGAAAGAATAGTCAGAGGGATGCAGAGACATTCATATACTTCTCAAAAGCCAGTGCTGTCTACATAACCTTTGCTAAAGCAATGGTGGCACACTCCTTCCTGCTTTCTAAGTATTCATCCCACCACAACCTTGTTCTTTTTTTTTTTTATGAAATAGGTCAGCCTGACAAAGGGTAAATGACTAAGCCAAAACAAATTTCCCTAAATTTAGCCAGAAGAGGTTTCATTAAAAGTCAAAAGCCATGAGCCAGCACAAGTAGGATACAGGAAAGTAGGGGAGAGAAGAAATATGAGAAGGACAAAGAATAAAGGGAGTATCACTGTTATTATTCTGTCACAGGTGACACACATAAGGAAGTCTGTAGAAATTCTGCATACGAACACCCTACCTACTGGGAAGCACAGATACCGATTTGCCCACCTTGGTCAGTTCCAAACTGTTACAATCATGACACAGGGCCTGCTTAGACGTGAACACTAAGTAAAAGGCTATCTTTACAGACTTGAATTCAGAAGTCACCATCTTCTATGGATCCTTATGCATCCTATTCTGATATGACAGGTGAAATCAGACCGAAAGTCACCTAAGCTAGCAATCCTTAAGGGAAAGAATGATCATTAATAAGCACTATGCCCTTAGAGGAAAGCAGGTAACAAAGGGAGTTCCACCTTCATGAGGTGGCAGCTATCTGGAGACAGGATTTACTGGTGAAGGTAGATGATGTATAGTATGCTGCTGGCTCTCCTCCCATCTCCTAGCTGGAGGAACCACCTCCATCTCTCTTTTCTGAAGAGCAGTCCCACCTCTACCTCATCGGCTGCAGGAAAACTCACTCCCTCTCTCTCAGTTATTTGTTCATACTCTATGTGAAGTAGTTGGGCAAGATTACAGGCATAAAGATGACCAAGAATAGTCTCTGCCCCAGAGAATCTCAAAGTCTGATATGGGAGACAAGGACATAAAACAATAACAAAACAATGTAGCAACTACTACCATATAGAGATGTAACACAGAAATAGGGAAATGACTAAGGTTGCAAAGAAGCAGTAACATCTGTTCTTTAAAGAGGACGAGGTGATTGCACGGCTGAGAATAAGCAGCAGAAATTCACAGAAAAGGAAAAGGTTTATACAATAATAAGGCAATATGAAAGAACATGTTATGTTCAAGACACAGCAAGTGTCTGTGGCTGGAAGAGTACAGGAATTTCGGGAGATGAAGACAAAAAGATTGGGTTGTTTAATAAAGGGTGGAGTACACTAGACTTCATTTTACAGTAAAGGGAGTCAATAAGGTTTTCAGAAAGGGGAATGGCAAACAGATTTTATTATAGAAAGGGATGACAAGATTACAGAAAGAAAATGATTAATTCTATGATTCTAACTTGAAGGCAGATGACCTACCATTCTTCATAAGAAATCACTATCTTGTGCTTTAATTATATGACTATAATTTGAAAACTGTTGTGTTTGCCTGAATGTTTCAAACTGACATGTAAAATATTCAACTGATATTTAATTATGAAAACTTGCATCACTCCACCAAATTTCCTTTTCTTTAAAATGTTTTTTTTTTTCTCTATCCTAAACAGTGTTTTTCATAAAACATTTTTAAAATGCTTGCTAATTAAGATGCCTATTAATTACCCTCCAGCATGCTGGGCATCATTCTTTCGTTTTCTTAATACATTCTTGATGTATTCCTATACTGTCCATATTATTATGGGTCTGATGGAATTTTTTCATCTATTTCTAGAGACTTGGAGAAATCGAAGGTCAACCCGGTGCTTGAGCAAGTACACTTAAAACACACAGCTCTTCTTTCCTTTTGGCTGCGGGTCATGGGGATACAGCTTCCTATCTTAGGCAAATCAGTACTTGGGTGCCATGCTGACACCACTACCTACAGTTCTTACACTCAGCAGTAATTCAATGTGGAAGCTAGAGTCCTGAAATTGTTTAGCAGGTCATGTAGGATATTCCTGGAATTCTACCAATATTTCTTCTACCTTTCATAGGATCAATGTAAGTGAAAGGACCCTAATGAAATGCCTGTGATTACTCATGGAATATGAATTGTAGGATACAGGTCAGTAAATACTTTGACAGCTTCTTTTATGTAAACAAGAAAATAAAGAAAAACATACATTTATCAAGGGCCTTTTAGAACTACAAAGATTGATCATTATTACATTTTTTGTTCAGAAAACTAAATAGAATAATATCTGTTAGCATTCTTAAGAGTTCCTTCTCAGTTTGGTTACAACAGAGCAGTAATCAGCTGTTGAAATCTAAACTGATTATTTCTGAAGTGTCAACAGATGCACAAGCTGCTTGGCTGAAACAGGAACATGTGTCTGCTTCGTGTCACCAGGCTGAAGGGACACAACCAAGAGAAGTGGAGAGAGACACGTCTGACAGTGTCATGGGTAAACACTGCACATGATTTTGTAAAAATAGTGCATATAAAATGAGTTGGAAGGAAAAGAAAAGAGAAATGGGTAGAGCAAGATCAATAAAAAGAAAAAAAGACCTTTTGCAAACTGCAATAAAATTGGGTATTTGTATTTTTCCCCTTGAAAGAGTTATAATGCCTCTCATCAAACCCTAAAGATACAGTTGAGTCATATTCCTGTACAATCTGCTAAAAGTAGAGAACACTGTAGTGCTTGGTGGCCATATCCCACAGGCCCTGAGCCCCTGCGGCAATCACTATCTTCTTCCCCAGGTCAGTCCCTTCCCATTCCTGGCATATAACACCATTTGATAGTGGTTGGCAAACTTGCCTGCTCATCAGGATTATAGAGTCACAGACTCCTCCCTGGAAGATTCTGATTCAGTGTAATGGGGTGAGGCTGACAGCCTTTATTAATACAAACAACCCAAATGATTCTTATGATTTTGGGAAACAGGGCTCTCTCGCATAGCTTAAATAGCTTAGGTTTAAGGATAATTCTCGAGAGTATTAATTTCTTCAGGATGGGAAACCTTCAGGATAACATGTGACTTTGCTAACATCCCCTTCCCAATTTGCAGCGACACAATTCAACAGAATAATATCTCTTAAACAACATCCAGTCTTTTCCCACCCAATGAATCTGCTAAGAAAGAAATTCTCTAAACTAAAGCAAAGACATGCCTGACAAAATCTAGCCTGCCTAATCAAGAGCAACTTCAATCCTACACACAGCTAGGTTTTGCCACAGGTGACCTGGAGCCCTGTTTGATATCTCTGCAGCTAGGGTCAGCTCCTCCCCAAGTGTTCACAGAAACAAAGCCAGCTCATTTCCCTGTTAAATGTGATTGAGTCACCAACCTAACGATTTAGATTGCTAAGGTGCACATATCGAAATATATGCTTCCCGGCACAATTCCATATCTAATTACAATAGTAAATCCAATAAAGGCACAGTAAAACTGCCATTCAGGCAAGAGAAAAATACGAAGTCATGAGCCAGTTCAGACACTACTATTCTCAAAGGCACAAGCATAGATGTCTGCAGACATTTGTAGAGACTTCTTATTATGCCTTTTACCTAGAAATCTTTTGAGATTGGTAGGTAAAACTGTGGTAAACTTCCATGTCCTGAGCTAAATGAAACCTGGAAAGCTGATTCTCTTTTCTTTAAATGAGCTTTGCAAAATCTCTCTAATCTGTCTTCATTTAAGTACCATTTGTAAGTATGGCTTTAGACTAACATAATTGCTCAAAGTTCTATGTACAAGTTAAACTGTGTGTTGTATTTGAGGAAACATAATGGATATCTGCTTTCAAAACACACCTCTTTCAGGCAAAATATCATTTAAATTTAGTTTAATGTGAACTGCCAAATAAGAATTAAAAATTTATAAGGGTAATAATGCCTAAGAGTAGCACCAATAAGATGTAAATTAAAAAAAAAATTCAGGGTTTTGACTTATTTCAGTTACTTATCATAGTTGGCATGGTTTACGTGCAGCTGCTTGAACAAAGAGAGAAAGACATGAACATGCACACTAAAAGTTACACCTGTGATATTATTATTCCTCAGAGGAAGGGGTGACAGTCTTTCAAACACAAGAATCAGTGGAAAGCCCTCTAAAAACCTACATGAAAACCAAACCCACAAACACTAATACAGGACAAAGCATGAACAATTCCTTTTATATACTCAGCTTCTGTCATAGTAAAAATGCAGCAATATTCCAGAAAGGCAGAGGAGGGTTCAATATAAGGAAGAACTTTCTAAGAACCCCAGCGGATCTAGAAACTGGGATGCAAAAGTGAGCTTCCTTCCTATAGCCCTGGAACTATGTGAGAAGAATCCCAGAGACCACCTGTAACACATGCTACCAAGGATATTCTTGCTTTGCTTTGGAAGTTGTTCTAAATGACCTATGGGGTCATTTCCAAGTAAGTGTTTGATTCAAAGGTTATTTCCAATTGTCAGATGAATGACACAAGAACACCCACCCACCAACCACATACACCCACCAACCACATACACACAAGTTTTATCCCAGAACAGAATGTAGAACCCTCCCATTTCTAAATATAATTTTGCAAGCAAAATAGGCAAAGAGGAATTAATCAGCAATTTCCTCAAACTGCCAGTCTGGGGAAAGTGAAGCAGGCATGGGTTTTTCCAACCTTAGGTTTCTCTTTGGGTCAAAGAACAAATCCACAGCCTGATAACCTTTAGCATATTCTTTAACAGGCTGCCAACAATCTAGTTCTTGTGATAGACTGGAGCTACAAAAGCCCATTATAGACCTGAATGCATTAATTGGTCATGTAAAAACATGTCATGCTATGAACCTTCTCTGCTCTCAACCATATTTCAGCTTTCCGTGTGACGAAGACACAGGGCAAGTCCAAACCTGGTAGTTTCCAGAACAAGTGTATGAGGGGGCAGAGGGGTACCAGATTTCAGCTTTTCTAGGTAGTAGGCTTAGCCTGTGACAAATTTCTTGACAAATTTAACTTATTTAACAGTCACCAATTCAGCATACTGTAACAGTCTTGAAGTAAAAAAGAAAACAGTTCCTTATTCCCTTATACATGCACTTACACATATACTTACACTTATCAATCCCCTTATAGTTTATCAATATACTTATCAATACCCTCATAGCTTCCCTTATACATACACTTATCAATCCCCTTATAGCTCACCTAGCAACTTAAATGTTACTTGATTAAGTTTTTAGAAAAGGCTTATTTTTCTTTCTGATTTCTTTCCTGGCTTCCTCTATTACTTAGCTACATTACTCCTAAAAGAACATTGTGTATGTGGTTGGGTTTCTTAGTGTAACAATTAAGATTTCATTAACTTCTGAACTTCACTGAAGTGCTGTGCTAAATACGTTCAGGGGTTTGTGATGTGATTTATCAATATGATGCAATGAAATAAAAATAGGTACTGGAATAAGACTTATTTTCTAACATGTGTAATATTTGGTAGTTTTTAATTTACCATCAAATAGCCTCCGAATAAAATCTTTTTTCACCTTTCCCCTTGTTCTTAACAGTGTTTTAAATTACAGTTGCTCCTAGATGATGAAGCAGAGATGGTCCTTAGGGACAGAAATTCTACACAGGTATTTCCAGTCAACACACATACAAAATGATGTTTAAGTAAACATAAAAAACCAAAAGCATTCAGATTCTGATTTTCCTCTGATTAACCAAAATTGATAAAATATACTGCTGTCAAGTAGTCCTATACACTGTTGCTTATAGTGTAACCTTTTCAAAGGACAATGTGACTATACTTCACCAAAATGGTCACTATGCACACTGACACAGGAAATATACAGCAAACCTATGTTATCCTAAGCATATATGCAAGGATAAATGAATGGGCAAGAACATTCATTATGACACTGTTTATATAAGTGGTAGGTAACTTAAATGTTCATCAATGAAGGATTACTTACAACACACAGCCTTAAATCTCACATGGTTGCTCATATGAGAAGCCCAAAGTATTAAGAGGAAAATTTAAAACAGGTAACAGGAAATAGGAAGATAGATATTGTGTAAATGGGAAGGGAGGCCAAGAGATGTAGAAAGGGTGAAGGGAGGGGGAGAAGGGAACTTTAGAAAAAAAATGTAAGATGTTTATGTACATGTGCAACTCCTCAGGATCAACGTAGTCAATATGCACTGCAAACATGGACCAACAAAAGTATTTCTAGAAAAAAAAAACTAATAAATTTACTAGTTAAGTAAATCATTATATATCTTCTGTAGATAAGTAAATTAATACACACCAAACAATAAGGTGTAGAAGTGATTTTCGTTTTTTTTTTTTTTTTTTTTTTTTTGCATCCTAAATGAAAATCAACCCATAGGCCAGTATTCACAGTGTAATCCTATGTATGCTATCTGTCCATCTGAAAAATGTATAGACACGTAAACATGCAGTGTAATCCTAAAAAAATATGGAAGGACAATTAAAGAATTGGCAAACTAGAGGCTGAGGGCTTTGATGTTTCATCACACATCTGTCTCCCACCATAACTTTATACTACGGTCCTATATTACTTTTACTTAGAATCTCTATTTAGACTTCTCTTTATCCCCAGACCATATAGAACTGTGTAATGCTGGCCACACTCTTAGCGGGTTGAAGCCTACCATCCACATACTATCATCCCCAGCACCCTCAAGCCATCACTCTAGCAATATCCCCTGGCACCATCCTGCCAGCATACCCAAGTTCCACTGTGGAACTCACACAGTGGTCAGTCTCAGAACTAACATTTCCTTCACTGCTTTTCCCCTTTCTCTGCATCCTTAGATTATTTATGCTGATATCCACCTCTCTCCCCCTCTTCTTCTTCCCTCCTCCACCAAATATGAGCTCCTTCTGGAGCATGGTATCATGTACAGTATAAAGCACAATGTTTGAAGATACAGTGAAAGAAAAGTTATACTTGTTTTTCATGAAATTATAGCCTTAAGGGTTAACATTAGCTTATACTTCCCTGACCATGCAGACTTGGCAGTAAGTGATTCTAAATTACAGAAAGTGAGGTAGGTTGATAAATAATTTTCCAACACTAAATTAGATGACAAAGAAAGAGCAAGAAAAACATTAATGATGGATCTAAAAAATTCTCTAAAAGGTTAAGAAATATAAAGAGATTTTCAGTGGGTGAGCCATACGGGGCAAGGAAAAAGGCATCTGACTTCAAGAAAAAAAAACTATTATTCAGAATTATTTTATCTCTAATACTGTCAGCTGTAATCTCAGACAAACATAGGTTTCAGCTTCTGGTATATACTGCATACCAGTGAATTGGAACTACACGTCAGAATGAAAAGATTATTGACTTCTTCACCAAAAAACAGCATTAATCTTTGGGTAATAATTATAAACCTATCACAGTGTATACAGCATTCTTCACCAAAAAACAGCATTAATCTTTGGGTAATAATTATAAACCTATCACAGTGTATACAGCATTCTGACTGAACTGAAACTTACCGCTAGGTGCCAGGAAATGACCAATTTTCTATTTCTCTAGCTCCAACCACACACAGAATGGTGAGCAACGGCTTACATCAAATGCTATTATAGGACATGGCTTGTAATAGCCGCATCTGCACCATGTGTAAGCGGCTATTAGAGAGGTAAACAATCAGGACCTCGTGGACTTTCTCTTACTATTCATTAGCCATGAAAACTGTAAATAAAATGGGTACAGACAGTGTCAGTTATCAAAGACCTGTCATTACTGGCAGGTTGTGGAGAAGGGGCCAAGAATCCATTAGCTGAAGTCATGCTGCACTAACAACACATTCTGCTTGCAACCCAAATTTACAACCAAAGGTTTGTAAGGGCCGAGCTACAGAGTTAGGTGTCTTTTTATTTAATTTTTTTTCAGTTAGGTGTCTTTTTAAACCCTAAGTGTATTCTCAGTAAACAGAATTTTTACTAGATACTCCGTGGAACACCATTACAATTAAGATACTTAAAAAAAAAAAGAAAACCCTGTTATGTCAGTTCCACCTAGTCATCCTTAATCACAGGATGATGATGTGAAACAGCATTAATCAATTAAGTTTTACATTCTTCTATTTTCCAGCTGTTCAGTTTAGATAACACCACTTCCTTCCAGATAGTTAATCCTATTCAAGGCAAGGATTTGATCTCTATTACCTACACTCATAAAATGAAGACAGTTAATCCAACCCAAATAAAGGTGATGGGGAAGCACTGGCATACTTGTTTTCATTTTCGCTTTAGGTCCTAATCTATCACCACTGCTTTGAGTCAGATACACTTAACTATCTTTCCCAAAGAATTATGCCATTTTTACACTCAATTAGCTAATTTAAACAATGTGTATTTCCAAAACATGCTAGGCGGTAAAGAAATGTCATTGATTATTTTTATGAATTCCTAAGTAATGAAACACTAGTAAATTATTATGATAACCACAATAATTAGGATACTATTAAGTGTAACATAAACTCAAATAGAAGAGCTAAATAAAGTTATCATCATAAATAAATACAACAGATTTGTGAAACACAAGGGATTATGAAATAGTAAAATCTGAAGATGACAAACTAGGGAGAAGTTTATTTACCTACAGATCCTGGGTAAAGCCTATCCAGGGAGGCAACAGTTGAATAGAAATAAGAAAGTCCTTTCAGGCAAAGTTATGAAGGAAGGATACTACAAGCGGAAGGAGGAGCAAGTGCAGGAGTGAGCCTGCCTGCCTTGTAAAGGAAATGAAGAAAAAACAGTGAGAGTGAATCAGAATGATAGAGAAAGAGAACGTTACAGATAGAGGCAGGAACCACATCCTTTGGGATCACACAAACTTTGTAAAGAAATTTTATTTGAGTTTCAACAGAGAGCTTTTGTGCAATGGATTGCAGCGATCTGACTGAAGTTTTCTGAAGTCCAGGTCTGATGGTCATGCATTGTGAGGCACAGGTGAGCAAGGAAAAGAGAGCAACACTGCTGTAATGTTTTACTAGAAATGGACAGTGCTTGCAAATGCTTATAGATCTGAGCTACAGGACTGGACACAGTGAAGACAGTGTTAAGTGTAGACTGTGTTTTAGACACACCAGTCATTTCAGACAAAGCAGGGTTAGTGGAAAGGAATGGCTCTCAATACAGAGTTTAAAGGCATCAAATGCTATGTAACGAAAACACCTGAGAAATATTGTGGAGGACTCACAGGGGCTGCCTAAAGAGGAAGGTGAGTACCTGAGGTTTTCTAGGACTGGAGTGACTGGCAACCACTGACTACAGCATTTCTAATTAAGCCACTCCTTCATGTCTTCCCTTAGCTAGGAGCAAGAGATCTCACTTTTCTATCAAAAACTTTCTAGTTTCCAGATGTTAACTAACTGGATCATTTCCTTTTATTCAATAGCAAGCCAGAAAATCAAACCACGTGATAAAAATAGAAACTTAAATACTAATCACTCAATTCATAGTGTCTCAAACAGCAAAGAGGTAAAAATAACAAAATTCAAAGCATGAGGGCAATTTAAAGCAATAGTTAATTACAACAGTTATAAGCACATAAATAAGCATTAGCCACCAGAGCTCAAACCATACACATGTATGATCCTGAAAAGAGATCATAAATCCAAAATTGCATAAATTCACACTTGAAGCATCTGGAGGAGTGCTAAAGTTTCCCACCATCCTTAAGAGCTGCACAAGTATGTAAAAATGCAGTGTAGTCGTGATTTAAAAGAAACCTTGCCAGTAGTTGAATATTTTACACTGACTCAAGCTAACCACTCATGTATAAAGATAAAAGTCAAAAAGAAAACTGCAAATTAATTACCACAAAGGGTTCTTTTCAACATAAAATGCATAGGGCCTATTGTCACTCAACTGCTACTAGAAATAAGATACTAGTTTGCAACTTCAGTTCATTTAGGATTAAACACTTGGCTTTCCTGTATAATATTTATAGTTAAATACTAGGGGCTTATGCCAATCAAACACATTTCATGAGCTTCTATACAATACAATACAATTCTGTTATAAAGTTAAAATTAAAAAAGGGTAGAGAATCAATGAAAAGATTCTTGTTAAGAGGATTTGTTATAATGCAAACAATGGAAGGTCATGGTATTCTCCAAGCTATTTACTAGATTGCTAGGGGCCAGAGTTGTAGCTCAGCAAGACAAGGTCCTGAGTTCAATTCTTGGTACTAAATAAATAACGTTATTTCTTGTAGGTATAGGAATGATTATATGCAAATGTTTTCAAAACTAGATAATGACTGGTCATCTAACAAGATGTTTAAGCATTATTTGGACAAATTTAAACAATACTTCAAGAAAGCAGTTAATTGGGGGGAGCTTTTATAAAGGCCATGTATTTGATCCCAGGTACTATTATAGTAATTGCATCATGAATAGATGGGACAGTGACCACAACTGCCCTGAGAGGTCTGGCCCCAAAGTCTGGCATAAACAGAACTACATAACGGTTTGAAGGGAGAGTCATTTGATTCGCAGGCCTCTGAATAATCTTTCAGATTCAGCCTGGATAAGAAGCAACCAAAAACAACAGTTTTTAGTTGATACTTCAACTGCCATTTTTATGTGTATTTATTAAATGGTTAATTGAATACCAGAAAGACCTGGGACCAGAGAAATTAGAAGTAGTTATAAAAATATTATAATGTTGTTACTAATAACTTTCCTCCTAACTTTAAACTTTTTCACCTCTTAACTCATACTTCTTACTCAGAAGTAACAAAATTACCTTGAGGTAAATTTCCCCTCTTAATCACAACTTGGATAGCCTGATATAATATATCAGCATTCCACACATCCTAGTGATCCTGGCTGGGAACTGTATTCTTTGGAGATATGTGAAGTTCCCAAGCACTTGAAGCTTTTAGTTCAACAAAGCTCTGTGCTTGAAAGAATGTTGAGAAGATAGTGAGAAGTATCAGGTAGGGGGCTGGGATGATAGCTCAGTAGAATAAGTGCTTGCCTAGCAAGCACAGGGTCCTGAGTTTAATTCCCAGTACCTCAAACAAAAAGAAAAAGAAATAGCAGGTAGGGCAAACTTCAGAGAATCTAAGACTATGAATAAAACTAACTGGATGATTTGGTCTCTCATGTATTCAGTAAAGTACAACTGAAATGACCAAACCTGTGAGTAATCTGAAGAAAACATTTAACATAACTGAGTTAGGTCTCTAACCCACTCAGATAACCAATGTATTAACATCTTGCAATAGTCAGGCTAAAGCACTGTGCTAGCTAGCTTCTGTAAAATGAGAGAATACTATATTCTTAATTATTTCTTGAAAGAGATTAGGCACTGTAAGAAAAGCTTTACTAAAGTTACTTTATTGATCTTCACAACACCAGGAGACAAGCACTAACTTTTCTTATTTTACAAAGGACATGAAGATTAATAAACACAAGCGTGGTGGCGTACATACCTGTAATACCAGCAGCAGAAGGAGGCAGAGGCAGGAGAACTGTTCAAATTAGAGGCCAGTCTGGGCTACACAGTGAGTTCAAGGCCAATGTAAACTACCAACTGAGACCATCTCAAGAACAAAACAAACAAAAACAGGCAGCAGGACACTCACTTCAGCTCTAACACCACCACCAACCCCCTTTCTACCCTCAGGATACATAGATTACAAAATCTTTTTCCCTGACCTCAAACAGATTCCAGTCACAGAAGGGAGATAACAGCACTCCAGTAATTAATGGGAAAACAAGGAGGGAACATGGTCAAAGCTCCTGAAATCTTAAGAAGCTCCTCCTAGACAGAAAAGGACTTCTGGCTATAGGGCTTAACTGCACTATGACTATATGTGTAACTCTGAATCAAGAAAATTTAAGGCCCAGACACCAAAATGTCTGTTGGCATGGACTCTGCTGTGAAATCTTTTGAAAAGAAAGATTTCTTTTCAATTCTAGTTTCTTCTAGTTTCCTCTGGATTCCTTATAAGATAAGAGTTAAAAATAAAGGACATTACTGATGTCTTATCCAAAGTGCAGAGAATTCCAGATATGTAGCAGAGAGATAAGCTAGAACACAGGCCATACACCACCAAGAGGATGGGAACTGGTGAAACTGTAGAGCCAAGCCGAGAATTCACTCCACCAACACATTTCAGACCCAGGAAATAGGTCTGTGCTCCAGACACTCACCTGGGGCCAGCTTAGGCAGGGATACACAGACCAGGCAGCAAGACCCTCCAAGACATCCTCAGGTTAACTGCATTACTACTACATAATTATTATTTTAACTACCCCCCTCCGTAACAGAACAGGTATATTTGTGATATATCTTAATTAGGTAATTGTAGTTTCATTTCTTCAGTAATTAATTAGATTACAATAGTATTAATAATTATCTTGTATCTGCACACACTTGTCTACCGGACAACAACCAGATAGATGAAAAATAAAAGTACTCAGCAAATGAGTCAGGTTTATTGTATTTTTAAACCTTTTGTTGTTTGTTTTTGATGAGAAGCAGATTGAGACCATGTCCCTCTTAAAAGTAGATTTGCGAGGAATCTGACTTAACATGTTTATGGGATCTGTTCCTCAGTTACTGTATAACTTGGTTCTCGCACACTCTTTACACAGTAACAACACACTAACAGCTATCTTCTAGTTAACTATGTGCAGTTCCCATTCTAGAAGCCTTCCATCAACTGTCCCCTCTGACAAGGAAAACATCAATGCTGTCACAAGGATAACTGAGATGCCACAAGCTGGAACTGCCTGGGGACCCCCAAGTGGGTAGTGTCACGGCTCACTTCCTTGTAAACTAGTGAGAAAAAGTGGCAAGTTCATTCGGTTCTATAATTCTTAACAAGTATAGTATTAGCTAAATCACACACACACACACACACACACACACACACACACATTTTTTTGAACTGCTTGAATAAATGCTAAGCCCAGATTTTATCTGTGCATTCTATGTCAAGATGTCAAATAATTTTGAATGTTACAAAGCATCTTAGAAATAAAATATCACTTGTTTTGTTTTGGGTCTTTTTGAGACAAGGTCTCACTATGCCATTCAGGCTGACCTTAAGCTCACTCTGTAGCCCAGGTTGCTCTTGAACTCACAAGGATCCTATGGTCTCAATCTCCTGGGTGCTTGAATTACAGGCATGCACCATGATGCCCAAAAAAATATCACTTTTAATAAGCTTAAAAACAGGTTGTTTTGTAAGCAAGAAAAACATACCGTGATCTTATTTTTGTTATATATGGGCTAGTAAACCTCTAATAACAATACACATGTAAACATCACCTTATATCTGATAAATTATTGAATTCTAAACTCTATGTGTTGTAATTGGTAGAAGCCAACCCAAAGATTCTAAATCTCTAAATGTGATCTCAAGAAATTCCTTTTTTTCTTTTTTGGTACCAAGGATCAAACTCAAGATCTTGAGCTTGCTAGGCAAGTGCTTACGCTGCTATCTCCCCAGCCCTCAAGAAACTCTTTTCAAACACTCAGTACTTGTAACTTAGATACTCCTGAAAGAAACAGATCAGAGAGCTAAAACAGTATGCAGAACCCATCTCATCTGCTCAATATCAAGTTCCTTCCTCATTACCACTTTTCAAAGGGGAAGAGCAGAGGGGAAGGGAAGGGAGGGGAGGAGGAGAGAAAAGAAGGGAGGGGAGAACTTCTTACTGCCTCTGTCTAGCTTACAGTCATCTCCCTCATTTCCCAGCCCCACTCCACAGATGGCAGCTTAAGGGCAGATCCTGAAGGCAGCCTTAATCCTACAATCGAGTAGGATATTTCCATAGGTAGTATATTACACCATCCTTCGTCTAAAGGACAAATGTAGTAGAAGAGTTCAATGTGGCCACTGATAATAGCACGGTTTGTTTTTTTTTTTTTTTTTTTTTTTTTTTTTTAAATCAGCAATCTGTTACAGTACTAGTGGGTTTTATCCTGCTTCCAATAGCCCACCCTTAGGCTCAAACCCTTAGGAGCGGTTGTCTCAGTCAATCAAGTCCTCTTCCCATCTCTGGTCTGCACACATCTCCAGGACCAGCCTTCTTCCCACCCACTGATTCCCGCGTTTAAATGTCTGCCTTCTATCAGAGCCCACTCTTCAGCAACTGCTGCACTCCTCAATTTTTTTTTACTCCTCACCTTGCAAGCAGAAAATTTCCTTAACTTACAAATCAGGTTTCTCTTTATATTTTTCTGAGAGGTGAGAAAAAGGAGGGAAAACTGTTTTTCTTTTTTCTTTTCTGTTATTTTGAACTCAAGCCCTTGCACTTGCCAGGGAAGCACTTATTATACTGAGCCATCTCCCGGCCCTGTTTTTCTTTTATCCTATTCCTCCCTCTACTAACTAGACCTATGGATTCTGGTGGAGGATTACTTTTTTCCTCACTTCTAAATTCATCCTTTTGATTCTTCTAGAACCAGCCTCTTCCGGCTTTCACACCTCTGCTCTTTCCTTTCAAAGGCCTTGAATTACTTTCACAGGTCCTGCAAACATTAGCAAAAGACCACGGTAGTCTTGCTAAAAAGTTTCTCTTTAAAAATTTTAAGGTAAAAACGTAGCAACACAAAATGGGTTTTAAATGTGTAAAAGTAAAAAAATTAAGGTTTTTTAAAAAGAAACAAACTTGTTTCTCCTCTGTGAGAGGGGAACAGAAAAATCTTTTAATGCCCTCTACTCAGATACCTTTTGCCATCATATGCTACAATGTCTCCTTTAATACTGTGAAGTCATTTAACATTTATATGTGTATAACTACTTTATAGTATCTCAAACTATGAATGAATATCACTCATAAAACAATTCAAAGTAATACCTGAAATTCTACTGTATCACAGCAACTAAGAAAATACCTTATGTTCTGACTAAATCTGAAATATTACTCAATACATATGAGAATGGTTTTATATATGAAAATACCACAGTCTTCAGTATGCATTATCAATGGAAGTTGACCATTTTCTGGAGTCTGTGATATACTGAAATTGAAGGTTAAACCCAGGATTAGAGATATCAACAGTAGTCTTACAGAATAGATCCATGTTTTATTTCTTTGAAAAAAACTAGCTGTCTAATTTTTTAATTGTACATGCAGAAATTCATTTTTGTAAGAGAGCCAAAGAATGTAGAACTGTTTAAAATAAACAACAAAAGTTCTTATTTGTCCTCAAAGATCACAAAACTTTACCAGAAGCTTGATGCTCCCTCTTCTCCTCCTTCTTCACACACACATACACGCTCAGAGACAGAGAGACAGATATGAACACATGTGCTTCTAAAAACAGCAGTAACTTTGAACAGTTGTTTAAAATCAAACATTTAGTTAACTATAGCTTCTCTAATTTGCTTTAAAACTTCAAAATTGTAATCAGCTATTGTATTCAAACCATGGGATTACTAAACCTACTCCAATTTAACAAAGCTTCAGGGAAGCAGTTTCACTGTGATCACTTTTGTAAAAATAATGTATTTTAAATTTCATTTCACTGTGATATTGGAGTTTTGTTTGATTTTTATTTCCAAAGTCCCAAATCCAAGAAATGTCATCAGGTCATTAACCTGTTATAGTTCAGAAAAGGAAAGAATATATAACTCATGACTTGACAGTATACAAAGAGTAGACTCACAGAAAATGTGTCACATTGCTTTTTCCAGTTCTTAGTTATGTACAAACAGAATCAATTGCTGCTACTTTCATGGAACTTTGTGAAAATTTAACACTGTAATTGAATTCACTTTGTATTTCAAGATATTATTACAGTCACTAGAAGTACCCTCAAAATGATATTACCTATCTCCAGTATCTAAAAACTCTTACGAAAAATTTGAATTTCCAGACTGTAGGTTGTATGTGAACTATCTGAGCAATTATTTCTAGCAGAAATAGATGGGCCTAGGGCTGGCAAGGAACCGAAGTTAGTACTGGCCCCACTCCCTGGGCCCGCTGAGACAGTGATTGAAACTGGGCATGGTGGTGCATGCCTGTAACCCCATCATTTGGGAAGCTGAAAACAGCAGGATCACTGAGTCTGATCTGAGTAGTGAGACCCTGTAGACCCTGTATTAGATACATTTTTAAAAAAATAGATGGACCTTATATGATAGGACTGAAAAATCTTCAGCATCAAAATTACAGAAATGCCACTTTTAACTCTGAAGTATGACAAATGTATTGAAATACAGAAATCTACATCAACCATCTGCTGAGGAGATACCGACATAAGCTAAAATAGTAATGGTGAACCTTTCGGCACTTTCAATGACAAAAGGCAGCCGGTCGCAGCACCCATGCCACAGGTTCACCACCATTGGCTTAAAACATCCCTAAGACATGTTTTATAAAATAATAAATAAATAAACCTCTTTAAATATGTACTTCTTGTTAAAGTGCACTTTTAAACAATATAAACAAAACTAGATCTTTATAAAAATAGCCAAAATAGAAAATATTTTACATAGCTAAAGAAGCAATGATGTCTCCTTACAACTCAACCAAAAATGCTTAATGTTAATTCACCTGAAAGAAAGCAATGCAGTACCCAAGCACCCAAAGTATTACCAAGCCCCACATTCGATGTCTTCATAAGACGAAGAACTGATGTCGTCAAGTGTAAGGAAAACTACAGCTTCGAGGATAATAAAAGAGCAATGACATTAATGTCAAAGGTGCAGACACCCAGAATGCTAATTTATTAGAACGTGACTTTACGCTGATTAATTATATGCTCCTGAAAATATCTGGAGTGCCTAAGAAAAGTTAATTGAAGCATTTCACCTTACACATGCTACTAAAAGCAGTTTTAAAATAAGTGATAGAGCACTGGCTTTAAAATTACAAGTATATGGAATTCAATCGGTAAACTCCCAAGTCTGTCATACTAAAATAGCAGTAGAGTAATAAAGATGATGGTGGTTTCATGGAAGCATTTATATTAATATTACCTCGGATTCCACCAGACACACTGCATAGAATCAGAAAACATAGGAGCTGCCTAAAGTCTTCCAGATCATTTTTTGGGGACAGAGTTGAAGATTTAAAAAAAAAAGAAAATATTTTACAGAATGAGCTATTATGGAAAGCAAACACATATCCGAACAGAGAAAACTGCAAGTAAATCAAAATTTCAGGATTATTTCAACATCTAAGAAATCAACCATCCAAATTTCTTAAATCAGAAATACATTACATAAGTACACAAATACCATAACTAATTACAAACAGTGCCCTCCTACAATAAATATTTCCTAGACTTGTACAATGAGTACTGTATTCCCTGGGTAGAGACAAAAGTTTGCTCACCAACTTCACAGATCCACATTTAGAAAATCTCAGACTCTTTGTTATCGTATGTAGCCCCAAAATATGCATATGCTTTAGTAAATACCCTTTAACTCACAGTAACTAAGGTATCTTTTTTATTAAAATGAAATGCTGTGTTTTTCCTGTGAAATCTCTATTGCTGATGTCAGATTACTCGGTTATTCAATGGCATCAATGTGACGCTTCTCCTAATGTACAAAGTGGGGAGCCTCTCCATCTCCAGCTAGAGTAAGGCGTCTCGGAGCCACCATCTATCTTTACGTACACCGCTGCCTACCCACATCATTCGTCAACATTCCTGTGAATGAAGTCTGAATTCATGACCATGATAGTTGAGGTGTCCTTTATAGGCATCATAAGATTGCCTTGACAAGAGATAAGCTATAAAATCCACAGTTAACAAATTTAGAAGAAAAACCATAATTCATGTTAAAGAAAACTAATAGATCCTGGGACGAGAATTGGTTTTAACCTGGTTATACTGGTTAAATAACCTGGTTATATTAATAACCTGGTATTAATGTAGGTTGAAGACTGTATCCGGAGGATGTAGCCAAGAAACATTAAGAGGGAAATAAACTGATCTCAGAAGTATTTGGGCTAAACCTAGACCTATTCTAAATGCTAGGAGTCTAAATCCATGTCCATTCAAAGAACAGAAACAAGACAAAGGTTTTCAACCCCAAGGGTGATGTGATGTTGAATATATCTGACCATTAAATATTTGAATTATACACTTCCTTTTGTTATACTCACCAAATGACCTTCACTAATAGCCCATATAAGTCCATTCACAAGGACAAATGATCTTGTCAAGCCAACTAGAATGATCCAAATCTATATAAATTTCTCAGGGTTCTCTTTTTAAATTTTTAATCGAGGTATAAGCATAGGTTGTCATTCTGACCATCAGTGTCAATTTTGCAAACTCACTTAATGTGAGTCCACCCTGACACAGGTATCCACTTTAACTGTGCCACCCATCAACTTTTGGGACTTGCAAGGATAAGGGCCAGTTCTACATTATGAACAATTTCATGGTGAATGTTACTTTATAGGAACCTATCTCACTAGCTGGTTGCCCTTTCATTTTTGTTTCATTGTACATCTTCAGACTTATGAAATTTTGAAAAGCTCTTGGGAGGTAAAATTTGCAAAGTAACAAATTTCTCCGTAATGGATATAAAATGTAATGTGTATATCACAACTAATAACTTTTAAGTGGAGTAAGTGATTCATGCAAACCCATGAAGAGAACATCCTTCTCTATAAAATGCCCCAAATGTGTTTTCTGTACATGAACACCAGCAGTACACTGTACAAAGTGAGTACTCATCAAGTATTTGCTGAACGACCTAAAATGAAGTCTCTATCTAGAGAATTTTCACCCTCCATACACAGGAGATCTTACAGGCAGCATTTCTACCATTAACTCATTCTGGATTTAAGGTGTTAGGTAAAAATAAGTAAACACAAAAATTACATATTTAAGATATAATTCTATAATAGGTGTATTAAGACAACAGCTATGCTAAAGTGTTTGCTATACTGCCCTCTATGTAATTTTACTCCAAGGCACAATATTATCAATTTTTTAAAAGTTAAGTATATTTCACATCTTTTTAATGCTTCGGTAAAGGAACTGAATTAAGTTACTAAATATCTTGAGTGGTAATGCAACATAATCAACTGAAATTTAGCTAACAAATACTGCCCACTCATATATTGTAAATCCATGTATTTATAAAGAAATAGGCTACAGAATAAAGAAAAATATAGCATTGCAATAGATGGCATGTATTAGCCTTACAGCTTCTCAGAGAATATAACAATAAGTTATGATATTAAATATACCATAAAATTACAAAAAGACCAGCATATTTTACTCAAAATAATCTCATTAGTTAATTCAACTTCTAAGACTAGCAAAGGAATTCATTAAACAAAGAATTTATTAAAGCATGCATTTATTTCTATATAACATTTTGACTTAATGATACAATAAGAACACTGACCAAATGCTGAGAATCACTGAGGGATTTTGTTTGTCAGTTTGTTTTTTTGAGACAAGGTCTCTCTATGCAGTTGAGGCTGTCCTGAACTCACAATGTAGCACAGGTTGGTCTTGGTCTCGTGGGCAATTGTCTGCCTCAGCCTCCTAAGTTCTATGATTATAGGTATGCCCCATCTCACCTGACTCAGGGATGAATTTTTAAGAAAGACTAACTAGTATTAAAGTAATACTGAACCATGAGCTATATAACAGTTTTCATAGCTCTAGAAAATTCACATTTTAATCTTAATTTACCCAACTACTTGATTGCTGTATGCTCCCAAATTCTGACTTACAGGTGCTTCACACCCTACATTCAGATTTAAGGCAAACTGAGTCTTTTCCTGGAAATCTACTCTAGTATTTCCTATCTTCACTGATGGGCCAAACCTACCATCTAACCGCTAACTTAGCTTACTTCCCTCTTTAACTCCACTATCTAAATTCTGTCCACTTTAAGATGTGACCCAAATGCTTCTCTTCCTTTTTATCCTCTTGACCACTATTACTTATTACTTTCACCCGAATTATATTCAACAGCATGTTAATGGCCGGAAATACAGCTCAGTAGCATAAATGCCTGACAAACAAGAGTCCTGAGTTTGACTCCACCTACCAAATTAATTAATTAAAACTGAGCTAGCAGCATGTTAAAGATGCCCTTGTCTACAGACAAGTTAACGTCTACAGTCTGTTTTCCTCACACTGCAGCCACTGTGATTTTTTCAACTGAAAAATTGAAGTCACCT
Source organism: Ctenomys sociabilis (assembly GCA_004027165.1). NCBI lineage: Eukaryota > Metazoa > Chordata > Mammalia > Rodentia > Ctenomyidae > Ctenomys > Ctenomys sociabilis. The sequence goes on along the minus strand of PVKA01005996.1, from coordinate 23,939 downwards.
GCTGGCTAATGCACATGATTCCCCCAGAAAATAAAAGCCAGGTTCTTCTCACAACAAGATAATCCATCATCTTGATCTGCTTCACTCTCTAAAGTCATCCCTAGATTCAAGTTCCTAGAGGTGAACTCTACACATTCTAGAAATACCAACCTCCTTGAATTTCCCAGAATACTGCAAGTTATTTCTCACTTCTTATTATGGGTCCATTATTTACTGAAAAAGCCCCGCACTTTTCTCCTAAATCTTTTATAAGTAACATATCTCCACTCAATCAGACTCTCCCTCATGGAAATATTACCAAACTAGTACTACCTTTCACTCCCTAAAATTCTCAAGACACTGAGCTTATGAAAATGGAATTCCCTGCTTAGGGTCTGTCTGTCCCACCAGAGTAGGAAACCCCCAAAGTGGTGCATAAAACCTTTCCTTACCATGCCTGGCACACCGCAGTTGCTGATATTCATTATGTTAAATTAATCAGCTGCAAAGATAGAGCTAAGTGTCAGATGCCTATAACTAACACACCATAAGCTGACTTCAAATTTGAAACACTTGAACTATTATCCCCAGAGCACACAAGTAGCAACAAGAAGGACTACAACTCACTACAGTGTCATTACTGCGAGCATTTATGGTAGTTTCAGAAGCATCACAATGAGATTACATTTTAGAGGATAACTCTCTAGGAAAAAAGTGAAGCTCAACATGGATGGGTTACTCCATTGAGAAGAGAATGTATTTTTTCCAGTTTTAATGACTGATATCCTTGGTGCTCCAAAGATAAGGAATGACTTTCTGTACATGTAACTTAAACCACAAACCTTTATTCAAGAACACTGAAACCCAATAAAAAGTTTCCCATATAGAGACAATCCCTACTTGCCCCCACACTTTTTATTAGTGGACGCTGGTTACACAGATCAGTGGGTTTCATTTTGGCAAATCTGTACATGCACATAACATACTACTTCATCATCTCCTTGCTCAGGACCCCATTTCCCATCCCCCCCACCTAGTTTCACATGGTTTGTCTTTTTTTAATGTTTGTAATGTCATTTGCTCATTCTAATTCTTTCTTAATCAATGTACTCATATATATTTTAAATAACAAAGATTATTTTTGTTTTCAACTTTTTCTCTAGACTATCAAGAAGTCTATCTCTGGTTCATGGACCCATATAGTAAACAGGCAAAAGATCCAGAACTCAAACAGATCCAGATTTGGAAACAAATCCTTTTTCTTTTAAGTCATGGGTACATTAAAAAGTAAGTGGACTACTCTGAGAGACACTAACAGTAATTACCAGGTCTTGGGATAGGCCAGAAGTTGGATGAGCATAATTCAACTTGTATATTATTTAATTTAAATCTCACACCAAACCAATCCTCATCTTCATATTACACAGGGAGAACCAGGAGCTCAGACTACCTAAAATGCCTAAGTTACATTGCAACTTAGTGGCAAAGCAGCCATTCTAAAACAGGCTGGCCTAACTTCCAAGCCCCGTCTAATCCTCAGTGTTATAAATTAGACATTATTTATCTACCTAAGGGAGTTGTTGCGAGACTGTTAAATAATACAGAAAGCACTCAACACCTTGAGATCCTGTTTTTCCTCACCTTATAGCCAGCATGATTTTTGTCAATTGAAAAACTGAAGTCACCAGCTCATCGTCGGCATCATTATGTACACCATGATCTCAGGCAATGCTGCCCACCCCTGATGAAAGTGATCTTGTTCAAAAGAAAAGCCTAAGTTTACTGTACACTCAGTAAATCATACCTCCCTACTTTCCGTCAACCCTTTGGCAATCACAATTTATTTTTAATGAAAAGAATTCTTAGTACTCCCAATGTATTTAAAACCACAGATACTCTAAGCCTTGGTGTGTTCACAAAAAGAAATTATTAGCAGATGAATATACATTTGATATGAACAAGAGAAACAATATATGCTACATTTTATAACTGTAACCCTACTGGTGACCTATCAGAACATCAGAAGTTCAAACTACATCAATATTTAAAAGACACCATACATCAAAACAAAAACTAGGAGAGGGGCTGGGGAGATAACTCAGTGCTCTAAGTGCCTACAAGGCAAGCACAAGGATCTAGGATTGATGCCCGGTACCACAGCCGTGCCAGTCCCAGGCACTGAGCTGGCCACTGAAACCAAGTGTGGTGGCACACGGCTGTAATCCCAACACTGGAGAGGCTGAGACAGAAGGGTCACTAAAGTCTCAGCCGCACAGCGAGATCCGGTACTAAATAAATAAATAAATAAATAAACAAATAAATAAATAGATGATTAAAAAAAAAATTTAGGAGAAAAGAACATGGAATCCCAAGATCTTAATTCATTATGGCTTACTGAAAGAGTCCCAATAAAACAAATCAATCACTGCATATTAAAGAAAAAAAAGTATTTCTAATAGGAAAAATAGATTGGGCAAAGGCAGAGGTAGCAAGGATAGGTCTTTTGGAAGAAGTGATTCTGTTTTTCAAAAACAGATCTTAGTTCTCACCACTGTGAAGTACAGCCTTAACTGGTGTGGGGAACAGTGAAAAATAAAGCAAAAGAAAAAGCATATATTCATTCCTTTTTTTATTAATTTTTGCAAACATATATATATATATATATTTTCTTTAGTGTTTTTCTTTGAATACACAAACACAACACTTTTCTCTAATAAATGTGAAAAAATTCAAATTAGACCTTTCTATAAACACTAAATGTAAAGTACACTGAGGTGCAACCACTGTGAGTCTAAACAGAGCTATATTTTGTATTGGGTCCATCAAGTGTTACATTAAGGTGTGCCCCATGAAAGCCAACCGAGGGTGACTGCCAAACTTAGCTATGGAAGACAGTCACAGAGCCAGCGAATGCCATGACAGAAGTTAGATTTTAGAAAGCACATCACACTGCCCAGCTGACAGGATTATCTGATAGCACTTCACCCTGTTAACACTCTTCTATTTCTTTTTGTCACTAAAACACAGGTCAGGATCAGACATGACGGGCATTCTGACAAGATGACACCACAGAGACACCAGTAACCTAACTAATCCAAAAAGTAATATCCCACTTTTTTGCCCAATTCTAAGACCTGCACCTTTTTGCAAAGCAGCCTAAAAGGTGAACTGATTTCACCAAACCTCGATTTCCAAATATAAGAGATAGAAATCATAATATATTCTGCTTTACTTGATCTAAAACTGGAAATTAGCTAAAAAAAAAAAAATGAAATGGAGCACTATGAAAAGAATAAACATGATTCCTTGGCCTGGTTATTGGTCAGAACCTTGTAAAACTAGAAGTGCTACCTCTTCTTATGCTACGTACATCACCTGGCCACCAAGCTGACTGATAAATAGCAGTGACAGCACAGCTGACCACCTAAAGGTTTTAAAGCAGCAGAAGCATATTTTGTGTCATGATGTATTTTCACATCATGTAAGTAACTGCCTGAAAAGAAAATCTACTTCTGGGCATTATAATCATAGACATTTTAGAAAATGAAGAATTACAACTTTTGGAACCTTAAAAACTCCAGGAAACAGTGAGCAGCAGCCATGGTAGCCAATACTGAGCAACTAGGCAAGAATTGGAAACAAGTTAACCCAGAAGAAATCGCAGTTGGTTTCCCCTGATGGGCCACAATACTGTATGGATTATTTTTATATTGTTCCGTCGGAGTTGTCTATGTCAGATTCTTAACTTCCAGATTCTATGTTTGCAATCATTTAACACTGTGCACTTCCAGTAGCCATCAAGGCATATGCTGTCATTCCTGACACCGAAGATTGTCAGCAGCCTCAACATGTACACTAATGATCTCAGCCACAATGCCCTTGCTCTCATCAAAGCGATCTTTACTCCCAAAGAAAAAGTGTTCAGTTTTCTCTGAAAATTCACTCTAACACACCAGAAGGAGTCAGTGTAAAATGTAAACACCATTAATAGTTCTTACTGCTTTTTAAGATTATCTTGTACACTAAATTTTAAAACAAAAGATTGTCAGGCATTATAACAGTTGTAGTTCTCTCCCAAGTCGCCAGTGCTCTCTTCCAGCACTGTCAAATAATGATAGCTGCTGTCATTATTTTTTATACAATAGCTGGCAGCGAGTTGTACAGACGCCCTTCATCACTCAACAGCTACGCTAAACAAATGACTGGGATCTTCTGGTCAGAATGACCATTTTCCCAAAGCCAAAAGAAGTGGGCTTATTTCATTGTATTGGTATTTTAAGGCCAGAAAGTTACATAAAATGCAAAGGTTTATTTTTTTATAATCTATTTTAAAATAACTTTTTCCTCCTTGCACATCAGATCTCTCCTTCCTGCTACTACAGACTCTTGTTTTCACATTTACTTTTGGCTCTAATTCTTTGAACCAAGAAGTGTAATTCTGTGTTTGGAAGCATCCGCCCTCTAGGAAATAAATTTGAACACATGAAAGAAATTCTGAGAATAAATTATTTTCACTTAACAAAGTCAAGAGTGTGTGTAAAGAGATAAGGAAAAGCAGTGCTCTCAGATACAAATGATTAGACAGGTCTCCTGCACACAAAAATTATTCCAAGTCACAGAAAACCATCTGAGTGGCTGATTCTAGGTCTCTGTTCTAATTAATAAACAAGAGAACCTCTCTACCTCTACTTGCTTTGGCAATCTAAAATGCTGATATTCTCCTAGATCTAGCAGAGGAAAAATGGGTATCTTCTCCATCTAACACCTAAGTGGGTAACCTAGATACTGTAAATTGAGGCTACAGAAAGGATGCAAGACACAACTCTGAAGTGAGAGCCAAAATATTTAACCTGCAACTCTTTGGAAAAGAACCTGAAAACATGTGCAGCTTAGCCAAAAACTGTACTAACATGGAATTGCCAAAGGCTAGAAAATTAAAGCACACGCAGAAAACTCTTCACCAAACAGAAGTTGACTGCTGTCGGATGGGAAAAGTTCAAACGTAAAAAGCACAGTTCTTACTTGCACAACTTAATCATGCCTACACTTTGGATTATTTATTTTAAAAGATGAATGAGCTGCCTTTTCGAAATAAGTGTTTACAAAAGCAGAATCCATTTAACAAACAAAGAGCTAATTAATTAGTTAATTGGTTTCCTGCTGATATTCTGCTGGTGACCAGGGAGGAACAATCAAGTCACTGACTATCAGACACTTTCTACTCCATATAGCCACTGTTTCCAAAGCCAGTAATGAAATATTTAACAAACAGAAACTATACAGAAATCTATCATGACTCCTTCAGAAATCACATGAAAAACTTTCTGAGAAACAAAAGTATAGCCCACCAAAGAACTACTAACATTAAATATTAAAATATGAAAGTTGTATTGCCTATATTGCTGTAGTAGTATAACTTATCAAATCAAGCAAAAAACATGAATGCTACAAGATCATTATAAGAGATTAGCACACTATGTTAGTATACATCAGTCAGCAATTTTATTAGTTTTGCCTTTCTACATGATAAAGAAATTTCAAGGACTGCATCCAGGATGAAATTTTGTTCTCTCCATTAATAAAAAGGAAGGAAACCTTTCAATAAAGTAAATTCAAATAGCTCAATCATAATTTCCTGTAACTAGCTAAAATTCCTTAAAATAATGAGTTACAAAGTAAAGAAGTCTGTATGTTTTTGCTTATAATTCACCAGTCTTCACTAATTGTAAAGCTGTAAGCTTTACAGCAACAAGTTTTGAAGGCTGGAAGAGGAAGAGGAAAGGAAAAGTTCCGTCAGTTGATCAGAACTCACTGACAAGTAAGCTTATGACTAAGTAGATGATTTGGTGTCTCTGTTCAGTCTTCAAAAAAGAAAGGGAAAACTATGACTTTCCTTCACATGTCACAGAAACAGAAAAATTATATTTACGTATAAAGCACATGTTCTTTCTATATAAGAAAAAATATATGACAACAATATAAGGAAACAAGATTACAAATATTTCTGAGTAGGAATACTTGTTTTTGATAACCTGACACACTATAACTAAAAGATATACTACATTCTTAATAAATAAAAATACTTTGTTTTCTGTCACTGACAATATGTAAGTGCCTTTCTGATCACCCAAACCCATTGACTATTCCAATGAATACTGTACTATAAACAGTAGCAAAACTGTCTATTCTTATAGCTGAAAACATGCTTCTAAATTTTCTGTTCTTCTCTGTGCATTCTAAAATAAAATGCTTCCAACTTTGTCAGAGAAATGGATATAAAGGAGTTTTATAATTTTTCAATTACACGTCACTCCATGGTTTGAAGAACAAACTTTCACATTTTTTTAATACAACACTACAATTCCACCCCTGATGGTTTAGATTTGTACCACAGCAGTATAAAATTCCTTCATTTTTTTCACTATGAAGAGTCCTTTGGAAGTGACATTTCCATATTTTTTTATCCAACAACAACAACAAATCCAGTCATAAACCTGGCAAGTCCAAACAATAACCAGCAAACCCTACCATTTCTTACCTGATACAGGTAAGCACCAGCTCCCAAATGCCACCTTGGGATAGTTCAGACTAGTAATCAGGCTCATGTTTTATGATACTAGAATGAACAGGAATAAATCTGTGTGGTTCTTTCTTTAGCAAAATCTATAGCAATAGCCACACCACAACACGAGCAGACCCCGCAGACCTCACAAATTCAAATATGTCACTAGAGAAACAGAAAAAAAATCATAAAATGAAGCCTTACTGCTTGTCATGTGACTCGGTGAGGCATGCTGTCCATTGGGTGTGCTTGAGGTGAGGTCGATTGCCATGTTGGAGTGCTCCCTTTCAGGTGAAAGCTCATTGTCACCTGCTTTCACAAAACAAAATCTTTTGGTTTCTGTCCATTGTCACATAAACTCTAATTACCAACATTCTTGCTTATACAGTTGTATGCAGTCTGGAATTTTTAAGTGATATATTAAAAGTAAGCTGTAATAAAATACCCTTCAAAAATATATAAAATGACAATTTCATAAAATCCACAATCAGCTCACAATAAAGAAATAAACTTTATCACAATTTCTCAAGCAAAATAAGAGGAAAAGAAACAGCTTATTTCTAAATAATCTTTTAGTTAAAAAGAGTAAGTTTTTTAACATCTAATTTAATAATTAAACATAAAGTATTTACAATGAGCTGTTCTAAAAATGCAGGCTATTAAGATGTTAAGTATTTGAAAAGAGAGCTTGCTAAAAAAAGTCAACTTATAGACTCTTAATTATTTCACATTATGTGTTCGGAAGAATTAGATCACAGAGTAGAAAATATTCAGTACATACTATACTAACAGATATAGTTAACCTGGCATATCCAAAACTTGAATAGCCAAAAAAAATCAAGTAGCAAAGTGTTGATATGATTGATTTAGGCACCCTTAATTCAGTAAGCAGCAAGTAAATATTCTGTAGTTCCTTTTTATTTCACTTCAGTGCTGTTCTTTTCTCCAATTTAAAGACAAAATTGCGAACAGAAAACAAGAATACAGAATTCTTAATACAACTCAAAAATTAAAGTACAGGTAATGCGAAGGTAACCTTATTACCAGTTACAAGTTAATGAAAGTGAATACTTACATGTTATATAGCCATCAATAGCCTCTGTTTCCATAGTCAAAGTGCAGTGCTGCAAAACAAAATGTTAAAGCCTTAACACAATGATTCCTCTTGATATCTGCCATTAAGTTCTTAGCTTATTGGAAGCTCCAAGCAGTTAGTCCACGCTGCTGCTGCAACCTGTGCCCAAGAAACACACTCCTGCGTACTGTATGTGCTCATTTGCAAGTCAGTGAACTCTTTCTGCAAATGATCTGATTCCTGCTGGAGATAGGATAGGAAAGATAAGGGTACTGTGAGATGGGCTCTAGCGAAAAAGGCATGGCTTGATCAAAATTGACTTGTTTTACTGAAAAAAAATAAGGAGGGGAGGAGGGAATTGCACCTTGAATTTGCCACTGTTAGTGGGATTTAAGTATTTTACCATTCACTGCTTTCCACAATCACCCTGCAGTTGGAGGACTTCCCCAGTATACAGATAGCTCTATTCACAATTGTTGCAAGTTGGTTCATCATGTTCTAAGAGGGAGGGGGAAGACAAATAAACACAAGAAAACAAAACAACTTCTTGCCCAACTGTGTTTAGAAGACTCCTGCAGCAGTGGTTAGCCAACTCTCAGACTTGTATTGGCATTTCAGCCTTCCCTAAGGTTCTGGGTAAGCACCTGTTCAATGTAACCTTAATTTCCTGCCAGACCACGGTTGGATACAAATGCCAAGCCTACTTAATATGTTCTGATTCTGAAAATTTCAGCTACCTTCAGCTCTGTGCTGGAGGGAATCACTGTTTTTCAAGTTTGGGGCATTTTTCGTAGGCACCAGTGACAGGAACCAGAATTTAACTGACAGAAATAGAAGTAAAGTTGTAGGAGATGACATCCCCTAGCTCTGATTCACATAATGAAAAGATCAATAATCTAACTGTATTCTTTGAAGGAAAAAAGTTTAAGAATTGACAAGTGTTGAAGAGATTTTTACTTTTTTTTTTTTTTTCCCTTTGGCCCTGGTCCTTTTTGCCTTTAGTTTCAAAACTCTCACAGCACCAGCAGCTAAATTATTCACAATGAGCCATTTCTGTATTGATCGCCAAGTATATTTAGCCTGGGCTCCTGGAATTTCTCCATTACTTACTGGAAAACAGGCAGCTTCACTTCTTGTCTCCAAAACCACTTCCCTTCTCCCTCCCCTCCCCTCTTTCACCACTCTCCCTAGCCCCCACCCCCAAAAAACTTTTCTTTCTTTCTTTATGGAATAATCAGATCAAATTCCCAACCCAGTCACTACATTGCACTTATATTTCAACCTGCTGCACTGTTATCAAATTCTTTCAAATTATGATTACATAAAGCTTTAAAGAAAGGGATCCATAAAAGAAGAGCAGTTTCTTCGGATATTTTTACAAGTGAGTTTACCTCTTCAAAAAATGTACACATTTAACATACACATATTAAAAAGAAAGGAACGTCAGGGAGAAGCGAAAGTAGTCTGTCTGCTCCATCAATGAAATGGTTATTAACCCTCAGAGAAGGAAAGAAAGAAAAAAGAGAAAGAGAAACGAAATGTACATACAAAAGAAATTGTCCTTTGATTAAAAAAGATTCATCACCATTTCCAGCTCTGTCGGGAGATCTCAGCTTCTTCTAAACCCTCAAAGAGGAGGTGACATGTCGGGCTGAAGATAAACGGAGAAAGAAAGAAGTTTTTTGTGTCCCCCTTCTGTCCTTCCCTCCCTGGCTCCCTTCAAGCCAAGCCCCCTGCAGAGTTCAAGGCGGGGAGGAAGGAAAAGCACTTCACAGGTGGGTCATTCCAAGCTTCCAAATCCAGCAAACAGATCGGCTGATAAACAAAACCAAGAAATGAGAGAGAAGGAACACCCCCCTCCTCCTCCTCTTCCACCCCTCCCCCTCGTCCCTTTGGGATGGTCTAGTAGGAAAAGTCACTCAAGAATGGCACCACGTACTTTCAGGAAAGAGGAAAAAAAAAGAGAGAGGGAGAGAGAGAGAGAGAGAGAGGTCAGTCAGTGCTACAGCAATGCGATTAACAAGAAGAGAAAAACTTGATCCACCGGTTCCTTAAGAATCGACCAAAAGCTAAGACAAGAAAACTGAAAGAAAAAAAGAGGGGGCATAACAGGGGAGGGACACTCAGGCTGAGAACCCAACAGGGAACGTAGGCCAACTTCACTGGGCTGTTCTTGGCCTCTGGGCGAAAAAGAAAGAAAAGAAAAAGAAAAAAAGAAAAAGAGAACAGAAAAAGGCATGTTAGAAAAAGAAAGAAAAAGGAATGAAAAAAAATTAAATCTTAATACCACCTCTCTCACCCATACTAGAATCTGTCAAAGTGATTTAACTGCCGCCTTTTTTACATGTGTCATGCTAGTTTTTTTTGTCTTTTGTTTTTTCGCTTTTTCAATCCAACAGGAACTGTATATTACCTTCTATCTGGACAGCTGCAATTTATTCCAGGCTATCCAATCTTTCTTCTTGGAATTGAAGTTAAAACAAAGCAAAACAAGTCCAAATCCATGACAGCTATACAGATGAGAACTGATTAATCGATTAACATCCCAGAAACAGATTACGAGGAGGGGGACAATAAATTAAAGCAGAGGACAGCATCTCCGACCCGATTCCCTGAGCGTCCTTTACACAAATCGTTACTCTAATCGTAACCACAATCCCTCCCTCCCCAAGAAAAACACCTACATCATTACTATTATTCCTGATTAACAGCAACAAGTCATTCGATTACATCACAGCGCACAATGAGATGCCACATAATTACACTCAACTTTGAAAACACTCCCCCCTCTGCAAATCACACACATTTACATAGACATATATATAATCTATGAATCAGAAGACAAAACAAGAGCTGTTCGTCCCCACGCCGAAGCCAAGCGGAGATTTACCTCAGCAGTGCATGCAGTAAAATAATCCCATCACCCTTTTGTTTGTGTTTACTGTTAGTGTGTCCTCTCTCTTTCTTTCCTGTGCCTAACGTGTGTTTGTGCACTGCAGTTGGTGGTGGAAACTAAGGCAGTGGATCTGGAGCTAAGGGTAATCCTGTTTTTACTTCCTCCATCTTCAGCGAGGAGCAGGGTTAGCCCGGGACAGCTGGTCAAACCCCGAGAAACCGATCCGACGGAGCCTGAGCACATCTCCCCCGCCGGCCGGGCTCGCGCAGACGCCCGCGGGCGGAGGGCGGAGGGCGGAGGGCGGGCTGGCGGCGGCGGCGGCGGCGGCGGCGGCGGCGGCAGTGGCGGCGGCGGGCCCCGGGCGTGCAGCCGTGCGTGCGTGCGCGCGGGCGTGCGTGCGTGTGTGCGGGGCCCGAGTGCCGGTGCCAGTGTGCGTGAGTGCGCGCGTGTCTGTGTCTGTGTGTGTGCGTGTGTGTCCTCGCCGGGTGCGCGTGTCTGCGCGCTCAGCCGCTCGGCGCGCTCGGCAATCGATTACAGGACAAGTGCTGCCCCGGCGGCTCCGCGACGCGCGCACTCTTTCGCGCCCCCCGCGCGCACTCTTTCGCGCCCCCTGCGCGCCGGCCCGGACGGCGACCCCGCCCCCCCCCGCCCGGCGCGGGCGGAGGGGGAGGGGAGCGGGCCAGTCCTAGGTCCCCGGGGCCCCCGGCCGCCCCGGCCCGCGCTCCCGACTCCGAGCCCGGCTCACGTTTTCTGCCGCCTGAGATGGAAGGTTTGGAACGGCGCAGGGACGCGCATTGCGGCCTCGGGAAGTTTTTTGCCGCGCGGCGAGGCCGGGCGCAGGGGCGCGGCGGCGGAGCGTCCTGGCCGAAGCGGGCGCGGGACCGAGCGCCAGCGCCGGCGCCGACCCAGCGCTGCCCGCCGCGCTCCCGGCCCGCGCCGAGCCCGAGTCCAGCCCTGTGAGGAGCACCGCTGCGACTATTTTGAAAGTGCTTTCCCGTGCAAGTTTAAAATTAGAGCGTGCACTCGCCTCCTTCCTCCCCGGGGCCCGAGCCGCTGCCTCCGCAGCCAGGGCAACGGCGAGGTCCCGGGCGCCGCCGTTTCGGCCCAGCGCGTCCCGCACCGCGGCGCCCGCACACGGGAAGTTCCCGCCGAGCGCCCGAACAGCCGGGGCGTGGGCTCGCCCCGCGCAGCGGCGCCCGAGCCGCGCGACCGCATTAGGAAAAGAGGGAATGGAGACCGGTGTAATGAAAGGGAAAAGGAAAACGAAAGGAGCTGGGAGTCCTGAACTGTGTGGTCTGCGTGGACTGAACTTTGAAAACACAGGAAATCATCAGGACTGCCGGACGGCGTTCCTGAGAAACCCTGTCACGGACTGTGAAGAAAGTCAGTGCTCTAGGGGGAGAGGCGTAGGCGCTGTGTAGCCCTTCTACGAGTCCCAGAAGTGGTTGCTGTGTTTAGCTCTTGCTGGGGGCAGTGAAATGACACATTGAAAACACAATCTTCAGCTATCTTAAGCACCACTGTGTATGCCTGGGAAATTTGGGGTAATTTCTTTAGCTTTTGATGTGAGGAAAGAATCCATTCACCCGATACACAGTAAGAGAGGTTGTGATATAGTGTTCCTAATCTTTTTAAGTTTTATGACTTACTTTTAGAAAGTGTATCCCATATATTGTATTGATTAAACAATTGACTGGGCTTTGTTAATTATGGAAAATGACAGTGCTATACAACAACAACAACAAAAAAGATTAACCAATTTTCATTGGATAGAAATTGTAACAACTGGTAGTTTCTTTTTAAGTTTCTGTGAGTTGCATTGGTTAATTTTTTGACTTGATAGTTATCTGAATAAAATTTTTCCTAAAGTATGTTAGAGACTAAGAAAGCTTACAAATTCTGATCATCTCAATAGACAGTAAAACTGTATCTTAAATTACCTGAAGACATTGACACATTGTAAATTGCCAATATATAAAGGATAACATTGTCAGAAACCCCTCCTGAAAACTAAGCTTATAAATTAGTCTTTACAAAGTCACGGAGTTCCTTACAAAATATTAAGTATAACGTATTCAAAATTAAGATGAAATATCGGTACTTAAAAAACAGAATTATTTGAGAGGAGTCATTGTGCAATTTTAGGAATTCATCCTCAAGTTCCCAAGGCTACCATAGTTCTTGCCCCTGGCTGGCTGGAGCTTAATTTAGTTCCCTGGAATCCTACCCTTCCATTGGTTCCCCAGTCACCCGAGGCACGCTTTCTCCCTCTAGTGGTGAAGCCTTTTGATGTCTTACCTTTGGTCACCTTGTCTCCCCTGAGTGAAACACTTGGGGAGAGGGGTGATAGATCCCGGATTTCACAGCGATACAGATCTGACCAGCTATGAGAGGCCCATGGGAACACATTTGCTTGCACGTTACTTTCCGATTTGCAGATTTTGATGTGTCCAGCTCATCCAGAGATGTCATGATTGTGTTCATGTACTAACATGGGTTCTGTTCCATGCCTGTGAAAGCTAGTCCTGGCACTAAGACTCAATGAAATCCACTCATGTGAAGAAACCTTTCTGTAAACTAGTAATGTGCTAGTGAGAATTGGCTATTTTTTGCTAGTAAATAGAAGATGCATGTGTGTCTTTTCCCATAATTTCGCTGTACACATTAAGTATAGCTATACTATGCGTAGAACTATACAACCGGAGGAGCGCACCACGTTATTCTGTAACCGCTAGCTCTATCTAGTTCAGAGTTAAATTTTCATTTAGAAAGTTCGCAACAGAGAGGAAGAAAACGTAGCCCACTTTCGCCGTTTTTCACATAGCTGGTTCTTTTTCATCCTTTCCAACCACCACCTCCTGCTAACTTGGCATCTTAGCTATTTCCTTCATGACACAATATATAAATATTGTACGTTGAGTTTTAAAATCTACCTTCCCTTCTAGAATATGATCTTTTTAAGGGCAAGAAGTATGTCCTGTTCATTGTTGTCTCAGAACTAATGCAGTGTTTGCCCTGAATTGATCGTGAATACATTTATTGAATGAATATGGAGGGAATCACTCAGCTTCCATATACTAAATGATTTTTGGGAAACAAATATATCAGTGATATATTCTGATTCTATAAAGATTTTGAACAGATCTTGGCATGTAAGTCATGTTACATATATCCTTAACAAGTTAGCTATGGCTTATGTTCCACATAAAGAATGTGAACCTCTTTGTAGCTATCAAATAAAATTTATAAATACAAACTACAAAAGTGGCTAAAATTACATAGAAAATGCAACTTTGATTAAAATACATTTCTGACTTTTGTTTCATACACAAATCATTTCATCTCCCTGACAGCTCAAGGACCAGAGTGACTTATCAACATGTAATTTTATAATCACGAAGTGTAATTAGCAAAAGAAAAATTTACAAGGCAGTGCAGCTAAAAGGTGTACTATGGAGTATTGGTTTTGTTTCCTTTGCATAGTTTGCATTAAGTTTTAGATTTAAAAGCAATTCCTTTAAAGAAATTTGGAAAAATGTCATTTTTGTCTGCTCAAGCAATTAACTCCTTGTTTCTGACTTTTGGTTGTGTTGAGGGGGATATTTAGATCATTGAAATTCTCTGCTAATACCAAAGATGTAATTTGTGGAAGCCAATTGTGCATTTTTTAAGATGGCTTTTATAGTGCTAATTACAAAGCATACTTACATAGAGTAGGTGCTTAAAAATAACTTGAACTGTGGAATAGTCACCATTAAGAAGTAAACACAGGCACAGCACAGTGTTTTAAAACTAATAACTTGCTTTATTTTTGTCAGGTGCTGGAGTTCTTGTCTTTAAAGTAGTATTGGCTTTTTGAGTGGAATATGAAACTATGCTGTTCCTCCTATCAGCTTAGGTTGATAACTAATGATTGTACCAAAAGCCTGAAATAGAACCATAGGTTTGAAAGAAAACATTCTTCAGATCATTCATCCATTTTATAAATAAGCATATTAATACCTACCATCTTTGCATTCCTGAACATTGATAATCTGGGGTCTTTCTGGCTGGTGAGTCCTACATGGTAAGAAATTTCTCCTTCTACCCATGTTGAACAATATCTTCTCTTAACAAGCTGTTAGTATCCCTTTCCAGTTAAAGGTATGGCTACCCAAATACTCATGTCCCTAGAAAGTTAACATTACAACTTGCACTTCAATGGAACAATACCAGATTTCTTCTAAAGAGTGTATGTTGGTGTACAACAGATGACAAACTATATCTAGATGAGAATTATAAATTGAAGGAGTTGGACAAAGCGGTTGAGGACCAGAGAGATTGCAGAATAAAAATATAAATACATTGGTCATTTGAGAAGTGCAAATTAAAACAACACTGACATTCCATCTCACCCCAGAAAGAATGGTTATCATCAAAAAATCAACTCATAACAGATACCTGTGGGTCTGTGGGGAAAAAAGGAACCCTTCTGCATTGTTGATGAAGTGTAGACTGGAACAACCACTATGGAAATCAATGTGGAGATTTCTTTAAAAACTAGAATTAGAGATCGCATTTGAGAAAACATCATACCACAGTGGTACACCTGTGTTTATAGCAGCATAATCTGTAATAGCTAAATCTTGGAAGCAACTCCGATGCCCATCAACGGGGGAATGGATAAAAATGATATGGCAATTTTATACAATGAAATATTACTCAGCTCTGAAGAAAGATAAAACTCGAGGCTTTTATAGGTAAATGGATGCAACTAGAGGCCATACTCATAAGTGAAATAAATCATATTCCTATTTGTAAACATTGTATTTGTATCCCTAGTGTAAGAAACTGAAAGAGTAAGATCCAAAAGATACAATAGATATAGTGAAAAGGAAAGAAACTGATTAAAAGTAAAGAACAATTGAGACAGTAAGAGGGGATGGAAGGACAAAAGATAAGTGTATAAACACAACATAGATAAGATAATTGTAATACTAATTTCTACTACAGTGAAAGGAACAGTGTTTATATTGTTACATCAGTTTTATGTGCCTATACCTGGTAATGTGAGCAACTACTTTGAAAATAACAATATGCTATATAATAACCATTGTCAATTTCCTATCATTTTGTTTTGAAATTCTGCATCTTTGTTTCTTTAAAATAGAAAAAGAGACAAATGACTTTTAATGGAATCATTGAAGTTCATCAGAGCTGCTTTTAAAATGCAGATGTGCTTAGCATTTGAGGAAACTGGTTTCACTCTTACAATAATGAAACTTCGCACAGGATCAAGTGGTGATGTTCAAAAATCCTGTCTAAACACCACTGGAAAGAAAGTTCTAGGAAACTAAAATATAAGCAGAAAAAATATTGTGAAGATACACAAAGCCCCAGTAAAGTGTTAATTCAACAAAAAAAAGAAGGTATTCAACTTTTTAAAAACCTAGCTATGGATAGAAAACAAAAATAAAATGAGCCATTGTTGTCCAGTGAGTGTTACTGATAAAAGCCACCCTTTATGACTCAGATATGTTTAGAAACTAACTGTAAGAGATTAAGAAATTTATTTTGTCGGAGAAAAGAAGGAAAATCCTAAGTGATCCTTTGACCTTGGACTTAGTAGGAGAAAAGAAGGCAGATTAAGAGGGTAATGCCAGAGATTCTCTGGAAGCATCCATGTCTGCAGAGTTGCTTCACAAGGCTTGCATTTGATAGCTAAACCAGTGCCAAGAGTACCATGATCCGTTTTAACTTTGTAGAAGGCTCATGGAAGTGCATGTCCACTGTTTGTGACATGGCTCAGCTCTGTAAACCAACATTTTTTTGACAATATAGCAAAGTCTAATTGCCTGCTTAAATAATCTAGTGTTGACTGAAGAAAATAGATGAATGCATTGCCAAAAAAAAGTTAAGAATCCAAGATTTAGGGGCTGGGGATATGGTTCAATGGAATAAATGCTTCCCTGGCAAGTGCAAAGGCCTGAGTTCAATCCCTGGTTCCACAAAAAAAAAAAAAAAAAAAAAAAATCCAAGATTTTACCTTCCTTCACTTCTAATCAGATAGTTGGCAACCTGACAAAAGCCCTACAAGGATAAAACTGGGGAGCCGTTTACTGTTTGATAATTCAGAAAGATGGTGTTTGTGATGAGACGGGTTAGAATCAAAGAAAGGTCATTTACAGGTGGTAATGTCAAGTGTCATCTCCCTCCAGATCTCAAGACCTGTGGTTTACAAAAAGGTTAGCTTAATATAGAAGTTGGTATGGCTTTCTGCACTATCTCAAGACATGATATAAGAAGAAAGCATAACCGTATCTTTCCCCTTCTAGCTTCAATCCAGCTTCAAAACGTCAAGTGACATTACACTCCAGGACTAGACGCCTGGGAAAGTCCCACTTGGGAGACTAAGAATTTCACTAAAAGTCCTGCAAACTATATCTCAGAAATTGCTTCGCTTGGGTGACTTTTTTTTAACTGTTTTTTTTTTAAATGTATGTAGTACAGGGCCTACAGGGTTTCACTACACAGATCAGACTCATAGTGATCCTCCTGTTTTCAGCCTCCCAAGCACTGGGATTATAGGCATGCACCACCACACCCAGTCTCAATCCCCTTCTCAGCACACCCCAGGGACTGGGCCAGTATAGCATGCTGGGGATGGAATCCTGGTCCCTGCATCTGCCTAAGCAGGTGCTTTAATTCGCTGACCTATCTGGCCAGCCCTGAGTGACTTCTTTTAAAGTATGTGATCATTGAGAAATAACCCATATACAGAATCTATAGTATGTTAGGTTGATGATAGATCTTGTTTCAATAAAGTAAGATTATGTGGACCAGGAAAGCTATATCCATCATCACTGTGATTATAGACACTTAGTGTTAGGTAAGATAATGAATATAACATGCTTGCCCTGGTAATCTGGGCAAGCATGTTGTATTCATTATCTTACCTAACAACCATAGTCATTCTAAAAGGTAATATTATGCTATAATATTAAGATAATATTTTTCACATGAAGAACTTAAAATTTAGGGACTTTATGTCTTGAGTGACTTAGTGTCAGAACTAGACACTGTTGAGCACATTTTAAATTCTAGAAAGTTCATATTCATAACCATCATATGGTTATATTGAGTATACTGTCTCTTAGATATTTTTATCAGTCATATGAACTTGTTGCTATAGTTTAAATCCTACATTTTGGGTCACATAATAGCTAATGTTAAATCTTCTGAGAGAAGTGTGTTCTTATTGGTTAACACAATGTGGAATCAGTGTAGAACTCTGTCAAATCCAGTGCAAACGTACCTAAGAAGCATATCTGCTATTCAGTATTGTGATATCAGATATTCATTCATACTTTCTTGAGCCCTTCTGAAAAAAATGAATAACATGAGAATAAGTACTAGGAATAAATTAAGCTTCTCATAAAGAACTGAGTAAAAATTAATGATAAGAAAGAGTGTAACTTTATGGGGGCCAGCAAGATAGGTCAGTGGACTAAGAGCCAGCTTAGGCAAGTGCAGGACCGCGGTCAATCCCCAGCACCACATGCCACACTGGCTCCACCCCGGGTGCACTGAGCTGGTGACAGAGGCCAGGATTTGTGGTGCACACTGTAATCCCAGCACTGGGGAGGCTGAAATCAGGAGGATCACTGTGAGTCTGGGCTGCGTGGTGAGATCCTGTAGCAAATGCATTAAAAAAAAGTAACTTTACGTTCAGTTCACCAAATGCCTTGGTACATTTCATTTCAAAAGAGCTCCTAATTCATTTCTTCCAGAAACATATGGACTGTAGTGATCCCTTTTGTAGACTTACTTCATGTGAAAAAAATAATTATATTCTTAGTAAGTATTGTCATTTTAAATGGTTATGACATTAGTAAATGATGCTTTGGATCCCTTACAAAACAGATTTTTTTCTAATGAGGAACAGCTTGTAAATATCAACTTGAATATATGTAGGGATGTATTGGTTGAAGCCTATAAGATTGGGATTTTTATCTCATTTTCAGTGTACAAGTACAGTCTATATAGTACAGAAATGTAACTATGCTATTTTTTAGGCTTTTCTACATTACTTAACTGTGGAAGTTGTATCTTAGCTTTCTTATAATCAGGTTCCCCTAAAAACAAAAAGAAATGAGGCTTTTAGTTGATAACAGACCCAATTTATGGAGAAAATTCATTAAAGGCTTCAGAGTAACTTTGCTTTGACACATTTTGAGTTACCTATTCTAATTCAGAAGAGATTCGCAGTCATGAAACAACCAAGAAAAACAAACAGATGTAGAATCTGGGATGTTTGTATCATATTCTTCTTTTTAATTTCCCTATATTTCATTTGGAGTATTACATGCTTAACATTAGTCTAGCTGAATATTTAGATAAGAATGCTACTTCTTCACAAAATAATATGGACGACAGCAAGATAAGCCCTTTGTAAGTCTTCAGGAATGTTTCTTTCCGAAGTCATTCCAAATGTGAGCTAGACAGGCTATGTGGTTGCTTGCCATTAAACAGTTTGTCATCCCTAAGACCACTTGCTCAGTGTTGGCCCCAATATTAGCAACTTCTTGATAATTTCACTTTCCATGTGATTCTCCTACAATGAAAAAATATATTTCATTTTTTTTTTTTTTTTTTTTTTTTTGTCTTTTTGAGACAGGGTCTCACTATGCAGTTCAGGCTGGCCTTAAGCTCACTTTGTAGCTCAGGCTGGTCTCGAACTCACAACAATCCTCCTGCCTCAGCCTCCCGAGTGCTGGGATTACAGGCGTGCGCCACCACGCCCGGCTATATTTCATATTTATACTTGTCCTTTAAATTATGTTTTTGGGTATCTACACTCACTTCTTATGCATTTAGAAACTTATAATTGTGATTCCTAAGAGCAGAATAGTGGTATGACTATAAATGGGTTTCTGTGACTACTAAGAGCTAATAGCCAGGTCCTAGGCCTCAGAGCTCCCCAGATGTGTCATTCTGCTGTCTTGAGGATCAAATAGATTCCTTGCCTGTGTCAGAACTTTGATGGATGGTTCAGATTCAGTGAAGCCAACCTACTTAAGAATCAGGCGGGACAGAAATAGTTTTGAAATAGGATATCTAAATGGAGTACCTTGAGGTTCTGGAAAGAAAACCAGGAGATCTAAGAATGAGAAAGGAGAGATTAAGCATATCAAATTTTGCCTGAAATGATGACAGCAGAAGATGTGTAGAGGAAAAAAGTAAATGAAGAAATGGAAGCTACGAATACAGGGTGATGCTTTTAAAGAGATTAGGTATAAAAAGAAAAGTAAAAGCCAGTTGCTAAAGGGTAAATTGGAATTGAGGGAAAGTATTTCATTTGTTTTTAACGTAAGATTTACATATATACTAATGCTAACATGAACATGAGAAGAAAATTAGGGAAAGGAGCCCCAAGAACAGATTGGGGAAAGGGCTGATTATATGGGTGGCTTGGTTAGCTTTAGACAGGAGAAGACACTCACTGTGAATTTGAGAAGAAAGAAATAGAATGAGTTCAGATGCAAGTAAATGTTAGTTCTCAGGATGGGACAATGAGGAAAGATACTAGTGTTATTTCCTAAAGATGGAGAGAGAGCCACTCAACTAAGCATCAGTGAGTTGTTATAAAGGATATGAGGGAGGTTAATTAAAGTAACAGAAAAATTGGTAAGCAGAGAAGACTCAGTAGAAGCTGGTGAACACAAGTAAGCCATTGATGTGCTCAGTGTCATAGTGATATGTGAGCTCACAGCCCAGATGACAGTATGTGTAAAAGAATGAACCAAAGCATTGATTGAATGTAAAAACTTCACCAGGTGAGAACCCACAAGACATTTAATGAAGTTTGAGTTTTATTTAAAGAAATAATATTGGAATGATATACCATGGATTAATCTATATAAACTATAAAAATAGAAGCTGGCATAAAGGAGGACATAGTGGGACATGGTGACCTTGCTTCCCAATAGGTTGAAGAAATTGTATATGAGGGAATATTGATGAAGAGATAGGCAAGTATAGAAGATTGTACATAAACTTGTTAGTTCTAATGGACAGGTGCCAAGATGCAAAATAGAGATTAAGAAGTCACAGCCAGTAAGGGTTGAATTATGAAAAATGTGATAATCAGGACACATAGTTCTTAGGATGGAGGATAGAGGGAAATATGGAACTAAATGTAAAAGTCTATGAAGAATGGGTCCCTGGAGGGCAGATGAGTAACAGCAAGGAGGAAAAGTCAGGAGGAAATAGCAGGCAACAATGAACTTCAGTAGAACTGGGTTTTACATGGAGGGGTAATTATTCTGCATATGTCTTTATATTGTTTAAGGAAAACTGACCTGGCATTGTAGTGGTGAGCAAAGTGAATCACAGGAAAAACAAATAGTCTTCATTTCAGAGAACTCTATGAAGGGGGACCAAAGAGCTGGTTTGCCAAGAGCCATCTCAAATCCTAACATAATCAGTACTAGTGCCACTTTTACTCTTTAAAAATTTCTTAGTTTCTATATCAAATTACATATTTGCCATAGCTTAGGATGAAGTAGTAGCTGAAGGAGGAATTATTTTATCTAGAAAATAAATGTGTTTTTAAGGTAAATGGAAGGATGTAGGATAGATTTGCATAATTTATTTTTGCTTGAGTCAAGACTCTAGTGGTTTGTGTTCTGAAGAACTTGTGAGGCTATCCCACAGTAGTCACTTAGTTTAGGACAAGGAAGGTACCAGGCAATGTTAGAGCTGAGAGAGTGATCTCAGCTAGATCTCCCATATTGCATTTTTACCTACATATCGACTTTTTTATTCTTTCAATTGGAGTGGGACAGGCAAGCCTTCAGAAAAGAATGTGCCCATTCTTATTTGTATCTTTACATCATGGCCAGTGATTGCAGTAGCTATGTACTACATGATGAAAGCTTCAGGTAGGAGATCTTTATAAATGTTTAGCAGAGTGCAATTTCCTGTGGATGATATACAAGAACTCCCTGACATCCTATTGCTTTCCCCTGCACTGACCTACTAAGTGCTCCCCTGCACTGAATGCTCTTGATTATGAGCTTTGATATACTCACCTTTTTCTGCCAATTCAACTTTATTACTTACTTCAAAATCAGGGTAAAAAACAAGGTAGTTTAAGGAAAGATCACTGGATCTCCTGAAGATTTTGATTTATTCATCAAAGTCACTAGATTTTGCTAAGCATCATACACTAAAATCTGATGACAAAGAACTATCATACCTAACTCAGATGGCAACATAAAAAGTAAGTAGAAATTACCCCATATCCAGTCACAGCATAGGCTGAAATGCAACTCCAAGATCAGTATAATGTATCCATATTGGAACTGAAAATTATTTTTGTTTTTTAATTTTTATTTATTTATTTTTTTGGCAGAATGAGGGATTGAACTCAGTCCCTTGCACTTGCCAGGGAAGTGCTTATTCCACTGAGCCATCTCCCGGCTCCTGAAAATTCTTTTTAAAAGTAGTGATGATTCCTTGCCACTAGACATTCCATGCCCATTACAACAGCATTTAAGTCAATGAAGTCTATTAAATTAATGAAATTTTTTAAATTAATTTTATTGAGAAACAAATTGCAATAAGACAGTTTCAAAACTGATTAATAAGACAGTTTCAATAATTTATACATTGCATATTGTTGTCTTTGCCCCATACTTTATTTTTTATTTATTTTTATTTATTTTTTATTTTATTGAAGTACAAATATCAATCAGACAGTTTCAAGATACTTTAACAAGACAGATTCGATAAATTAATACATTGCAAACTGTTTTCATAATGTTTTGGTATCGTACAAGGTGCATACATGATATTATACTTACAGACATTAGTATAGCAGATGTCTCTTATCAGTAAATTAAGAGAGTGTAGCTGCTTACTTATCTTATTTTTTATACATGAATTATATCAAAAATTCAATAATTATTTTCCTAGTGGATGACCGTAGTACTAGAAGCCAACATAATATCCTGTCCAACCACCATTAGTGCAGATCTTGCCTCTCATAGGATTATGTAGAAGTACAGCATTATCTATCCCAACTGTACTGTGTATACACACACATCATGATTTTTTCTTTCTATACCCCTTCCTTTGTCTACACTGTCAAAGGTGGGCACTCCATTGTCATTCAACTAACTTAGGTGCTTGAACTCGACACCACAGTCCAACACAGTCCAGCATTTCACAACAATAGTGAGTTATTCAAAGAAGTTGTCGACCATAGTCAGCGAAGACTCAGGACATAGGAAAACCTGTACTGCAACATCAGGAAACTCAGGTGAGCTCCAAATTTTCTGAACAAGGAGATTATGGAGCCACAGAGGAAAGAGACTGAAGTTCTATAGTGTGCCTGGGGAGAGTCACATGAAGAGAAAACGTTCTCTCAAGCTCTCACAGAGAGTAAACTGGTCAAGCATTGGCCGTGACTCATCCACATGGATGACACAGACAAAGGATCTACAGAATAATGTACAGGACTACAGGATAAACCCTGAGAGGACTTCACTGACCACATAAGAAATATAAAGTTCATATGTTGGTATGTAAGTCTTGATCTATCTAGATCTTAATCATCCAGCAGAAAAGTATAAAAATGAAGTATACATCGTGGGGCCATAATACTAAGCTGAGCTGTAACTGCCCCATACTTTAAACCCTCCTTTTGGAAATTACATTATCTTAGTCTTTCAGTTTTCAATATACACTTCAAACGTGGGTATCCAGTTAGAGTACGGTATTTGTGTTATATACTTTTTAAAAGTCAGCTAGGTTTTATTTTATTTTTATTTTTTTTCTTTTTTGTCTTTTTGAGACAGGGTCTGTCAGCTAGGTTTTAAAATAGCACATGACTTCAACACGATGACAGGACAAAAACTAGGATTAAAGTCAGGCATTCAGAAACACCTGCTAACTGTCTCAATTTCCTTTTACTTGGGCTAGAAATCACAGTGAACTTCTACTTTTTATTCTTGCTAATTTTAACTTGTTTTACTGTAACTTATTTAATCTTTTACATTATGTAATGAAAAATAAAAAGTTAACTTGAATATTCAATTGAAAAGAAAAATATATTTCCGACTAATATATCTTAGTCTGAACCTTTTATGTTTTCATGTAAAAAAATCTATGATAGTTTTCTTTTGGAGCAGAACACCTTAGACAGTGTGAAAATAGTTAATTTATCTCCTTTTCACTGTTCCTGTTGCTCATTTGGTTATATATGAACATAACATTTTTATTGGCACATTCACATTGCAAGTTGGATGTACAGATTTTTTAATTGCAGGTAGCAAGATTTACTACAATTAACTCATTTTTATTATATAAACTTTGATTAATACTAAGAAATATTTGAGGTTATAGAGAGTGATATTTGAAAATCTGAAGAATTAACTTAGGAG